>JAPYYZ010001257.1:0-15879 GCA_030522705.1 Eretmocerus eremicus
GAAAACTTTAAAAGTGAGGAACAACGTAGGCACATTCGAGTTGAAAGTGAGGACAAGGGAGGATTGGTGAGGTATGCAAATCGAAGACAGAGAAAAAGTCCATGTCTTTGTTTTCGCGCACGTCACATACTCAAGTGTTTTAGTTGAATTTCATCCTAAATTGATATTGAATCAAAAAGCATCATGACTTTGTGACGAGGTTCGCGAGTTTGCGTATTTGAAATTTCAATTATGGGCGCTCTCGGGTAAACACTTGAATACTTTTTCTTGATTCATTTTGAAGAGCTCTAGAGCTAGATACGTAATGAGTGTTCGCGAGGAAAAACCAAACGACATGTATTGTTGAGGAAAAGTCTCAATTTCGTCTGCAAAACCGTTTACTGCAATGATAGCGGGTTACGAGTGGGTCGTTATATTTAAGACTGAGTCAATCTGACGTCAAACGTACCTAAATATTTTTTACATGTCCAACACGCGTCCAACAAGTCGCGAGCCATGTTACCTAATAAACAATCGATCAGTATTGTAAGCTTCGGCGATTCGGATTTCTCGTGAATATTCAACTCCCGCAACGAGCAAAGAGAACAAAACTCCTTCCGCGATTAAATGATCAATGCGCGGCACGTATACGCGAGCATTTGGTCTTTTTTCGCAAAACCGATTGGCCGCGATCGCTTATACAGCCATCGACAACTTCGTTACAGCCCATAAATATATTTCAATCCAATCAACACACGACGTATGAGAGCGGACACGTACGTATGCGAACCAGGAAAATTAATCTCTCTCGTGCGTCCGCTGGAAAAGTCATAACATGAAAAAATCACGCGAACCAAGAGTCTTTTGCCCCAAGATAAGAGCTAACGAATTGTTCTTGTGTTGAGACTGAAGTGTTCGCGATAAAAAAACAACTCGCGTCTAGATGGAGTACGGACGTAGTTAGACACGTTGAAAACTTGTCTCGCTGCAGGTTTGAGCCTCGGTTTGAGCTGTTACATACGTAATCTAGATATCACTCTTCACGATTCAGTCTTCGATATACAGTTATCCTGTGAAGATTAATCAGTACGCAAGATCCTATGAAACCATTTGTGACATGTCAAAACTCTACCTTGCCGATATTCATTTTGATCTCCTTTGAAATGGAAAAATTCAATTTATAGAAAAAGTAGCTTCGTAGGTGATCTTGCCCATTAGCGAAGTGGATCATTGTGTAAGATATTCATAAAGATCTATGGTTGATTCTCAGATTGAGATCGTTTCTGAAGATCTGCTCTGCCAAAAATGGCCTCAATAAGAAAACTCGACGAGGGCTACTGTAACATTTTACGGAAGTAGACTTGTGGCTAAGTTTTGAAAAATGAGAAGAAATCTTTCCTTCCTGGCCAGCTCGCTCGAATAAGAAAATCTAACTCTCCTATAGAGAAACAAAAGAGGATATCGTGAACGATTCTGCTATACACCACAGAATTGACTTTATCGTCTATTTGACAGAACAATCCCAAAATATTCGACATGAATCATTCGGAACACCTTTGAAGTTGGTACCCCACCGCAGAGACATTCTCATGCATCTTTCTAATCAATGTGGACAACCGCGTGACGAATTGACGGATGTTCTCAACACATGGAATAGCTTGCAAGTATGATTTAGTAATGTCGAGGCAGTGGCGAATATGCGTGCGACGAGGGAAGAAGATGCAGCAGAAGGAAAGTTATTGCGGGGTTGTCAGGGCTCGCGGGAGGAGTGGATAGAGGCAAACGTGAAGAGTATACGGCGAGGTATATGAGAAAACAATAGAGCTGATTTGCAAACAATAGAATAACGTTAAAAGTCGCGAGTATTATACGTGTCGTGTTGTTACTTCTTCTTGCGAGCCATAACGCCGAAGAGCATATGCCCATTAATATTCAAAGGCGAAAATAATGTAAACGACTCGGCAAAAATCGGTGGAATAATTTCAATTCTCCGCGTGTGTGGGGGATGCGCGCGAGTACGAGAGAGACGCGAGTAGAATGGAATCCATGCGAGAAAGGCCGGTCATTCGCAAGAGGACGTCTCTTGCCGCTCTGTACCCTCTCATTTCTGCGACTCTCCGCAATGATCCTTTTTTTCATTTTGAATATTTTCTATTCTTACGCGCGCACTCTTTTTGCTGCCGCCTTTTTACCCACTACTCGCGACGATCCTTTCCTCATTTCGCGCACTTCTTTTTGCTAAAGGCCTTGTCGTAGCCATGCAGCCGCCGCATAGACAGCAGTTGCTATTATTCTCAACAAATCCTTTAGTGAATTGGGACAGAATAGAAGTTGACAAAGATTCTATACACTGGAATCTACAATCGTCTTCTCCTCTTATGGCCCAAATCGCTAAGGGATTCAAGAAATCTGGGAACGCGTTCCTTGCGGGGCGGCGGACACTTGCACGGCTCCGACATGGCCTTAACCTGGTATTGAAATTGTTGTGCTGCGTCCATATAATGAAAGATGGCTTGCCTATCTGGCTATTTTTTGACCAGACTCTTGAAATAAATCAGTCTCGACAAAGTTTTGGACGGGAATACAACAAGCTCGAGCCGGTCAAAGATCTATCCATAAAACGAATATTGTCTTGAATCAGACTGAATGCCTGGTATACTCTTCGCCAGTCTGAAGGTGAAGAAGTTCAGCTTAATATTGGGTCGTCTTTAAAAATTTAGAAGCTGACAAAAAAGGCTCGGTATTTGGATCCCTAGATCCTTTCCACTCGTCGCTATAAAGTCTAGATTCAGAACAATTCAAAGTCACCAGCCTAAATCTCTCCACCTCCGTTAACAAAATCTCAAGCCTGGAAAGTCCTCATCTTAGAAAGATCCCACAGAGCAAGGAGATGCTTTTGAAAACCAACCCCCAGCTATCTCCTCCTATACAAGAACCAAAAAGAACCTTATCCTCACCCTCGCGTCGTCGTGCTGCTGTAGCATGGCGCTGCCCACGTGAGCTTGCAAGCTCTGCTGGAGCAGCTGGGCGAGTTGGGGGCTCCTGGTGAGGACGCTGGGGTCCTGCTGCAGCAGCTGCGCCAGCGCCGGGTTCTGAGCGAGGATCTGGCTGAGCGACGAGCCCACGAGCCCAGGATGCAGGCCCATCGCCGCCGCGGCGGCCACCGCTGCCGCCTGCTGCTGCTGCTGCTGCTGGACGTTGCTGGGCGAGCCCGAGCTCGAGGGGTTGCCCGAGTGACTGTTTGCGGCGCCGCCCTGCCGCGAGGGGCTCTGGGGCGTGTGGGGCGGCGTGGGCGGGCTGCCGGGCGCCGTCGACGAGGCGTCCTTCTCCTCCTTCACGCGCACCTTGCCACCTGCAAACCGAATGGACGTGGTGGGTCAGTATTGCGGGGGCGGATTGTGGGGTTGTGGGACGTTTGTGCGGAAAATGCCTGAATTGATTGGGTTCGGGTGGAGCAAGGTGGTTGGGACCGTTGGGTGACTTTGAAGAGATTTTTAGAGAGTCGGAATTGTTGAGACCAATTCAATCAGGTGTAGTTTGTCTTTTAGAACTTTGATGATGATAGATCAGTACCATCTGACAAGGGAAACACCAGGGTTGCGGATTACAAATTTTCTGGTGTTCTTCTTGTGAGTGTAAAGAACTCTACGGCTCCGGAAAGGGTGGTACGTAAGATTTTTAGAAAACATTTCTGAAACCATATCATCGGAGAAAAGTTATTTACATAACTTTAATCTATAAGTATTACGTTACGCAGTTGAATATAAGAATAAAAATGATGACGGTTTCATGGCAGACAGTTTGAGGTAGTGGAATTTTATTGTGCAAAACTGAAATTAACGGGTATATCACATGCGTGTCTCTTCTATCCTATGAACATGAGAGTAAATCCTCTCTGCCGAGTAGAAATCATTCGGACGCGTGTAGGAATGCCTCGTAATCGCGCTGGGCACGAGTTCTAGATACGTATATGTTTCGAAACAAGAATTCTATGCGAGGGTGACTTGACTGTTATCAATGTCGTAAATCGCAATTTTTGATCATGGATGCGGAAACAAGCATGCGTTTGTAAGTTGGCTCTGTTATTGTTACCTAATCTTGGTCTTGCAAATCAAGAGAGAGACAGAGACGGAGAGAATCAGCACAAACGTTGGTCACGATATTCTGACGGATACATATTAATTCAGCCAGACCCAAGTTGGGAGGAAAAATGAGCATCAACATAATTGTACACTATGTACACTATAAAAGTTATTCCAAATCATGATACACGTCGCACTTGTTGATATATTGAGGTTGGAGAAATTTTGAAATATCGAACTACGCAGCTCTGAAAAATGTTATAAATGATTGATTTGTCCGAGTTGGAAAGCACTCAGGAAGGAGTTTCCACCGGGAGTTTCAGTAAATTCATTTCACTTGTAAGAAAATTCGAGATAATTCGGTTTTTACAGATCTCACTTTCATTTCCTTGCGGTAATATAATAGATTGTTCAAAGATTTTAATCGCCTACTGTTAATTTATCTTTGTTTCGGTGCCATTATGAGACTCGAGTTCTTACATAGATCCCATGAATTTCATACGATGAATTTTCAAGGATTATACATGATTTTAATTCATTCCGAAAAGTATCATTCACGAATCACATAATTCTTTTTTTGTACCCGTACAGACACGAATAATGACGAAATGCTTATCATGTAGAGACTCTATTGGAAGTAAACCTCAGTGTTGAATTAGATGGCAGCGGAGAGCCAACATGGCCGCATCTCAAACAAACTTAAATGGGCCAACATGGTAGCAGCCAAAGCTGAGGTTTATTCCCAATAGCAGGATGAAGATTGGATTTTAGTGAGTCGATTTTTATCGAGATTCCCTGCCAACAGTTATTCTGTACTTTGAATCACCTGTTTGAATGAAAGGCCAATAACAGTTGACTCCCTTGAATAATCACAAGAGTATTCAAATTTCTAGCCACATTAGAAGGATGTAGAAAGAAATATCTTCATTCCCACCAGAAATCACAACTAAACGCTTGGAACCACTCGATCCGAAGAAGATCACACGGGAGCAAAAAATACACTGGCTCCCATCCGACTTGGGCCACGACTGCGGCCGAACTGAAAAGGAGTTCATCAGCGATCTCACTTTTTTCCCCGTCTCGAGAAAAATTCGACCTGTCCTCGAGTGGGGAGAAGAAAGGGCATTCCTCCACTGACTTCAAGATTCTTTCAACGCCTCGATCTTCTATTGGTCCCGGAGCCTCATAAGAGGATAGCTCGACTCTTGCCAGAATGGCTGAGGAGGGAAAAAAAGAAAGAACACACGGGGTGCCAAGCATGCGTCGGTATATCCCAAAAAACGGAAAGAAGAAGCAGAGGTAAATCGATCTTGCGAGGGGTCTGCTTTGCTTTTTTTCATGCAGGCAAGACTAAGAGGGGGGCTAACTCGTGAAATTGAGACGTCTCGACATTATAAAGTTCCGTAATCGCTTTCTCGCAGCAGGTACATCTGCTTCGCTTAATCGATCAATTGCTCTTTCTCTCTTTCTTCGTGGCTCTCGACTTTTTTGCTTTCCGCTCGCTTTCCGAAAAAATGAGGAAGAAGCCACCCTTCGTATCTGATTCCCGAAACCTCGACGAATGGATTCTCTCCCAACAATACGTAAATTTATTGTGTTTCGACTGGGTTTTTTCTCTGTTTTTTCACGAATCTCGACTCTTTTTCTCTGCCCTATTTCATGGCCATTGTAAGGAAAAGAAGATTCTAAGGACGGGCTAATAATCCAAATATTTCATGAAAACAGGGCGCTTTGTCTCCTTTCCCATGCTCATTAAATACCCATTCGTAAAGTGGATTTCACACTTTCTATTACGTTGATAAATTACACAAATGATGAAGAGACGCTCTGTGAATGATCATTTTCAATCGATACGCTGTATGAGAGATGATCTTTACTTAGAGGATTCATACACTCCTGTCCAACGATATTTATGGGCGTAATGATATGAAAATCTCTTCTGAACTGTGGACTGGAACATTTCCACTATACCACACAAGAGTTCTATTCAGAATGATCAAAGCGCATTAACAGAATTATATGTTCTTGACCCATTGATGACCTACATACATGCGTGTAAAGAAGCTTCCTTCGAACCAGTGAGCTAATTGAGTTTGGTGGAATATTAAAACTTTTCGGACATCTTTATCTATTTTCGTTCAAGTTGACTATAATAACTGTCAAAAATGATGAGGAAGTGGTGTTCAAGAAACTCGCAGCCAAGACATTATTCTGCTTCTGTACATCACAAGTTCTTATTCAATCATAATTTCAACGTTTTTTTTTTCCATCCAACCGTGACATAGATTGGGTTTCGCACGCAATGGGCACAGTTTGTGTTTCATATTTTTGAATTTTCAGAATGAATGTGGTCATTCTGTAGAAGCCCATTTCGATTGAGAGAAAAGAAAATAAAAATAGGGAAGGATCAAATTTCCAAATTTCCAAATAACCTCGTCAAGAGTTCTTCATCTCATCTCGATAATTTTGATATTGACTTCAGCAAGATACCACAGACTCGTGCACACACACCCATATCCCTGAAAGTATCAAAAATGCTATAGTGAGAGAAACCCGATAGGATTATTATCCCATGGATACCCTACAAAATATCTCCAATGATCAGTAAAGAGTCGCCCGGAAGCCTTTGATACATGTCTGTCTGCATGGCGTACGTGCCTGCGCATCCACATTGTGTGCTCGCCGACCCGTTTCGCCCAATTCCAAAGACGAATCCCGCAAGTGTCACCCCAACCCAATAGAATAATAAAAATGATAATCGAGGAAGGGAGCGAAAGGGGTTAAATCCGTATACGGCGTCTCTCCTTTTCCGCATCCGAGGATCTCCGGTCCCAAGTAAAATCTCGCGAGCATGAGAACTCTCGAGCTCTCTGTGAGCAAGCACATCGGCAGCGAAATCAACGAAAATATCTTTACCTGCATAGCAGTACACGGCGATTCTGACACTTTTTGCAAAGCCTGCGGGTGACGGAGGTACAAAACGCAAGAGAAAGAGAAGAGAAGCGCGACCCCCACGACGACGTCTCTCCTCGATGACGTTCGCGGGGCAACCCCTTTTCGTCGACCGAATCTTCCTGCTCGTGTGTACTCTCTTTCTCTTCGCATGCGTACGTTCTCGGGACTTCGTCATTTTTTACGATCATCCGTCCCTTCGAGCCCGGACCCACAGATTTACGTTTCAAAGGAGAGAAAAGAGGTGAGGTATCCCCCGAACGGGAGAGAGGTTATGGCGAGATTTTTCGTGCTCAAAGGGGGGAGGGACGGTTTCTAGCCTCGGATACGGCTATCTCGTCATAAAATGCAAATTCGAGCGAGATACACTGCGCGCGGTTAATGCAGCCCTCGATTTTGATCGTAGATCCGCGAGAGCTCATTCAGATCTATGCTGTGTTATGCATATCGTGCAGCTGCTGCTACTGTGGCTCTCTGCTCTCCCCGAGATGTTGCAATTTTTCGCCACGGAACGATGCAAGCCGGAGAATTATCAAAGAGAAGAAAGGATTTGATCTGTGCGCTACTTGCGCCGCCTGCTCAACGGTGGTAGTATAGGTGGGTCGAGCTCAGGTAGATACGAAGGGATTTGGTGAGAAAAAATGGGTGAATTGCGTCTCAAAGTGACTACGAAAGGGGTAAGCTCGCCATCTGTTTCCTGTGTATTTTATCAGGAGCGTCTGTATTGCCACTGTTTTTGAAGGTCCCCGTGTGCGTGCGAAGATTCTTGGATGGAATGGAAAGGAAATTGTTTCGGATGAAGAAATTGACTGTGAGAAACTTCGTATGCAGATTGAAGTGACTTTGTGTTTAATCATCATAAAATGCTCAGAATGAGATACCAGCTTTTGGAGGTGGATGCAACTTAGGGCGAAGGAATCCAGGAAAGGAAGAATGAAACTCTATTCTGAAATATTGATACAAGTTCACCACAATCGCGTGTCCTGTCACGCATGCTTTTGGTGAAAAAGAGATGCGAATTATTTTGAAAAATTCGATGCATAAATTGCAGCATCAGTGCCTTCTCCGAGGGTTTTTTCACCAGAGTCCGCAGTTATACATATGAAAAGAGAGACAAGAGGTCTAGAGTCTGTTGAGCCAGCGGGTGGTCCGTGTTTCTCTCGTTTTGACTGATTTTTTTCTCGAGTATAGGAGCTCACGATATTATTCGCGAGCAAGCGCATGCCGAGACTACATTATATCGCGCATTTTTCCCCTTTCATATGCTTACCTCCTTTCATTACCCACACAATGTCCGCGAGCTTCATTTCTGTTATTCTTTTTGGCCCCGCTGAGATGAATCTCGGTGTGTTGCACTTGTATTCCAGACCGTCCCTTCTTAAATCCACTGTTACCGATTGAGATTACGGTCAACAAAATGCGCTCAATCTACGTTATCTTTCGCATTCCGATCTTGAATTTACAGAAGAAAGAGTTTCCTGAGTTCTAACGAAAATTTTCGCACGAAACTCACGGGTGCAATTTTGACGAGATGGAAAAAATGCGACGGGTGCGAGCATCTCAATCCTGCAAGGCTCCGAAAGAGTGCGTCATTGAAAGACTCGTGATATTTCGAGTGGAGCGAGGATCTAATCATCCATCTTCCGAGCGAAGAAGAGGTATCGCAACGGTCCCGAGTAGAATCGCAAATTCACCAGATTCGCTCGTATACCTTCGTCCCATCGCAACAGTATTTTTTTAGACATTCGGGTAAAGTCAATCGAGGAGGCCGTAGTGTGTCAGTCATAGAAAAAATCAGTATAACGAGGATTGATGATGTCGCGAGTTGAGAGAACTCGCTCGAAAGAATTTCTCCGAAGGCAATTTCGGATATGCCCGATGAACGGTGAGTCACGCATGGCCCATACAGTGACGGATCAACCTCTGCTGCGCTGCTGCTGCTGCTGCTGCTGCTGCCCTCGCGTTCGATTAATCATTTGCGATGAAACCGAAAAAACGTCAAGACGCGCGAGAGACGAGGACCTCTCGCGCTCTCCGCTCTCACGGGATCGTGGAAAAAAGGATGTGGAAAATGACAAATGACTAATTATGTCCGTGAAATGCGACGGATTTCATTCGTAGGCACGACGATGAGATCAAGAATTTCTTCGCGCTTGAAAGGGTTCAACGTTCATCAAGCGGATAGATGGATTTGGAGTCTTGAAATTCCCTGCACAGACAGCGACACATCTCGGACACGATAAATCAAAATTTTAGATTCGAGTCGAGATGCCGAGATTGGGCAATGTGGAAGGTATAGAGAGAACAAGTGAGGATAGCGTTTAGTCTGAAACGAGCAGCGGTCAAGCGTTGTGAACCAATATCGAGAATTTGTATCCGATCAGGCGTTTGGGAGGAAGATGTTTTGATCGATCAGATCAGTCAAAATCGTAGTAAATTATTCCGAACCAAACGATTAATCAAGTATTTTCGGTCTCAAGAAAGTATTGCAGACATAGAATTTTAGACAATAGAAATTTCGTGAGATTTTACGATGGTGGTAGGGAATGCTGTTTTTTAAAGCTGGTTTAAAAAATGTGCACGGGTTCCCACTCTGAGATTGAATGGTCCCTCAGCAATACCACAGACTACGATTCATTTGAGGGATTGTAGATTTTATGAATACGGAGCTGCTGCTCATGGGGTCTTTTCACAGAAAACTACCTATTCGACTCATTTGAACGGTGAATATTGCTTTTGATGCACGACTAGGAATTTTACCTTCTCAATCGTCACTCAAAATGATATATAGAATGGGGAACAAGAGACAAATCATTCTTCAACGATCGCGAGCTCAAGAATAAGAATAAAAACCAAGTTGAACTTGAAAATTGTTTCTCAATAAGACGACCTCTCTGGAAATGCCTGAAAAATTATGCTGCTTCGAAAAAAAATGATAGAGAACTGTATAACATAGCATAAAAAGTTTGAAATTCCCATTTCCATCAAATTATCCTCAAAACGCCAATTTCACGCATTAAAATCCAATTCTCATTCCTCGAGAAGCCGGCATGGCAAATTTAATCTTCCACCCCTCAGCAAACACGTGAGCTCGAGCAAAGGCACTCGAATTGGAGTGTATTTATGGAGAGAGCGATAAAGCAGAGGCTCTCCCATAATATCGAGCGTGAGCGCCAATATCTCCAACTGTCTCATCAGGCTCGTCTTTACGAGGCTTTTAAGCCTTCAGAGACGAATTACGCGCACGGGGCGCAGCGCAGCGTATTGGCCTCAACGAGGCCGTCGAGGTAAAAAGTGCGCAAAGAAGGAGGCGAACTCTCCTCTCGCGCAGTGTCGGATTTCAAAATTTGCACTGGAATCGGTTAACCCAAGCACTGGCTCGGCATTTTTTCTCAGGGGTTAAATCGAGCGTGCGCGCAACCCCCCTCGTAAAGCCGCGTGCGTGTGCGCGCGCGAGGGTTGCGAAGCGAAAAAAAAAGCGGCACCGGCGCCGCGCCGCGAGACGCGTTTCTCCCTTTTTTCAGGAATCTCCGCGAGCCAAGTGTCGCAGGTAGCCTTTTCTCCTGGCTGCCTTTAACACGGCTTACGGCCTCTACCTGTGCGCGAATATAAGCCAAGAGTGCGAGCGTATGGAGGATGAAACAGTGGCGTATGTGCGCACAGGGACGGGAGAAAAAAGTCTCATGGGAGATTACGCGCAGAAAACAGACGCGAGAAAAATGCGAGAAAGCGAGAGCGCTACGAGCGGCGGGATGAAAAAATACTCGCCAAATTTTTTTCTACGCGCGATTATGACGAGCGAGAGAAGGGAACTGTCGACGGATAGAGGGTAAAAGTGAGTTAATAGTCGGTAAAACGGCATTCAACCCTATGAGGCTGTTCAACCGAAGGGCGTTTTCATACGTCATCCCGGCCCTGTCTCTCCTGCTCCACTGGCCTCTCAACTCTGGCCCTTTCTTCCCTTTCACTGGGCTCTCGAGGGCCCAGTTGAGATGTGCAGCTTCTTGAAACCGATACACCATTTATTGTTTGCATTGTTTTTCGCCCTTCTTTACTTTTTGGATTCTTCTCATGGGGAGAGAGGGTCAATTTAACACAATCTCGTGATTCATCACGGTTCAATAAATCGCCAAAATTCTCTAGTCTTGTAAAAAATGATCATAGACCGAGAAGATCGAATCAAGAGGTCAACGATACTCGTTCTACTGCAAAGTATTTCTCAATAAGAATGTCCTGCGTCTCTGTCTCACCAACCGAGAAGAAGCTTATACCCAAAACTATAGATGAGGATACCTGCATCCGTCTAATCAATATTGATGAACAATCATGAGAATTTGTTTCGGTATCTCCTCCACAATCTATACGATCCATCAAGTGAAATTTCCCATACGACGCAGATGAATGAATCCGAAAAAGTCGTGGCTGGAATCTCTGAATGTTGATAAGATTAGTTGAGAGAGAATTAATACCTGAGAATGGAAATTTCAATATTTGACTCGGCAGATACGCTAAGCTTACTCCAGGCTGGACACGTGACGTCTCCAAAAATCAGAATTTTTAGGAAAGAATAATCCGCTTGCACAAGCATACGAAAACTGGTTCGTGGACGCAGGCGCGAGTCCGGCGCGAGCCACACAACTATCGGAGGCATTCTTCGCGAACGGTGGCGCGGAATCGGCTCCGCGAGCGCAGGCTATTATATAGGCGATACGATCGGATTCCGATCGGCCTGCTTCATCGATACACGGGTCCCTAGGCGCATAGGAGTTATCATTGCGTCGCGGATCGGGGGAATTTGCTTGCGCCGCTTGTGGTGGTCTCGGCGAGTTGACACGCCGCGCGATCATGCAGTTTGGTAAATGCACACTGGCGTGCGCTTAGCACGAGCCGTTTGCTCGCCTTCTCGAGTGATTAGTGTTTTGAGAGCGCCTGCCTCGAGCAAAGCAACGATCCGGTGACGAGTTTTGTGCGCATATTGCATAGCTCGCTGCTTTGGTGGCGAAATTTACAAATCGGCTAGATTGTTTCTCATGAGCTCGAGGAATCTGGCCTGAATAGACGACAACGAAATTTGTCAGCTTGACGATGATTAATGACATAAGAGGGCTGGATGTAAATAGTGTAAACTACTGGGAAGGATCCTTTTGTGATATGTACAGGACGAAGATCATTGGCGAACACTATATTTTTTTATGCATAAGGTCGCTAAGCGACGCATCAGAAAAATACTCCAGGCTTATGCACCAGCCCAGGCCTATGCAACAGTTGAAGAGCCTACTAGAGCGAAATGAACTGATTGAATGGTTTTGCAGCCTCTGTTGTGTGACTTTCCCCACTTAATTGTGGATAAAATGAATGGTTTCGATAACAATATATCCATGAAAACGATTAAAACCCGCCCAGTGTAGATGAAAACACATTGGATCACAAGATATGAAGGTATCAACGACTCCAACACGTCACCAATTCCTTGAGTTATATGAATGGCTCCTCACAAGATATCATTATCAACTATTTGTGATTATTTTTTCTAATTTGTTTCAAAACATTTGATCATAACTTATTGTACCATCCTCTTCTCGTATACAGCACCGATTTGAGGAAACTCTTTTGTAAGATCGCAGTTCATCTTTCCTGAGAAATGGCCTAATTTTAGAGAAAATTACCCACACCATTTGTCGAGTCATTTCTTGATGCTCCAAATGCCTAAAATATTCCTCATCAGTCGCATGGATTAAAAATTGCAATAACTCATTCCTTTCATTGCTTTGCGAGACACAAGCGCTCTTTATGATGTCTATATTTGATCAGAAAAACAATGTGTCGATTTGTATAAATTTGAATGAGAAATTCATGGCCCAAAGTGTCATTACAGAGAGTAGTCATCTTCTCAGAGTGCTTACGTATTCAAAAATGTATAAGGAAAAGAGGTCTCTAGCACAATTACCCACAAGATGATTGGCAATACGATGACCCATCACTCATTCAAGTGTCTGTGAATTAACAGACTGACGTAATTGCAATCGAGCTTTGACGTAACCGTCCCTCCAACTACGTATACTGTTCCAGGAAGAAAGGACAACGAGAACGAAAATATACTGCGTTCAAAGCAAATCATGTTGAACTTAATATACATCTACTCAAAAAAATTATTCGAATGGCAATATTCACAAGAAACTCTTCTCATTGGTAAATCAAGACAATACCACACACTATCATCAAAGGTTGATTAAAATTACAGTTTTGAAATGGTTTACAACAAACAAGTTTCGCCAGAACTGACCATACACTTCTCACCTAACTCATTCTTTCACGTGAAAAATTACACATTGGAGAGCAAAAACGACTCGCTCACCGAGAGCTACTAACTGAACAAAGATACCCATAGGATGAATATGCATACGGCAAAAAGGCCAGTCAAAAAGAGGATCGAAATCTCATGACTGCAACAGCAGTGGCCGAGAGGGTTGAAGAAAAGGCGCACGCGAGTTACGAGTATAAGACGTTTGGAAAAGACGGATTAACGGGCGACGTTTTACCGGTGTTGGGTTTCCGTGATTTTAATATATAAATGAAGAGCGAGCTTGCGCGAAGCGAGCATCGGGAGAGAAATGAGCTCTGCCGCGGGCCGAGCGAGTGCATTCTTAACACCTCAACAGAAGTCGGAGCGAGGAGAGTTGATGCTGAAGCGCGATTACGCGTGCGAGTCTCGCGAGAGGAAGGCATGGAGAGAGCTGCAGAGGAGAATGAGCAACAGCAGGAGCCACAGGAGCGCCGGGGGCGCCTTGAGTTCCATGAGAAATTGGAGACTATTTCGCGACTTTTTGTTGTGGATTCCCTCCGCAGACCCTGCTCTCTACCTCATTCTACTTCTTCGTTTTTGCAAAATTCAGGACTGAGATCTGAATGGAAACAATGCCGTTGATCCATCAACCTGATAGCGCCCACTTGAGAATCGGCGTACTGCTACTCTTGTCAGATAATGACAAAATAAACTCTCAGATGTTGAGACAAATTACGAATGAATAAGATTCTTCCCAATAAAGTATGCATTAGTTGTGACTGCCGATTCATATCTTAGAACGTTGTGGTGCTTTTGAAGTTCCATCAATTTGTTGTTCACAGGTAGAGAACCATGAAGCTTCCCAACTGTTGAAAAATTCTGACATTGATTTGAACCATAACCCTCAAATGTTAGCTTTTCCACAATTTTAGCACAGAACAAGTCGGCGTTTCTTATCTCTGAAGAATTTCAATTAGAAGATGTAACTGAGAAGCTCAGGACTGATTCGAGGAAACGAACATCAAAGCGCATTTACGGCTAATTCATTTGGAGAGGCAACATTTTTCTTCAATGATTTTCAACAAAATTGTAGGGAAGCAAACAAGACTAAACGAATGTTTATGGAAGACTGGATTCATCCACAGAAATACTTGAGACGTTGATCAAATTAATCCTCCTTTTACGGAGAATAGCTTTCCCAAGATTGGCTTTCGAAAAGCATGAAGTTTGCCAAACCATTTGAACGAAAGCTCGAATGAACAAGATTTTCAAACACTCGCGATCGGCCGAGCCACTACATCCCAACATCTCTGCGACTTGAAAAATACTCATCACACAGTCTCTTGATGTCGGAAAACATGGAGAAATATGGAGCCTGATGCTCATTACGTATTTCAAAGTGAGAGAACATCGTGTACGTAGACAGATAAGGAAACGCTTGCGACAGCGTCAGTATTTCCTCTGGACAGCTGCGATCTAATGAGTCACAAAATGATCAAAGAGGCTCAAAAAAAGTTTTCAACATCACAGCGGAACCTCTTTCATTTCAAGACTACTCGGAGATTTGAGAAGAAATCCCACGCATGAGCATGACTGGATGAAAAGAATTTGATTAATCGACTTAGTGATCCTTTTGAGAATTCTGACTGATGATGAAACCAACAATACGTCCGGATGAAGGATACCGACACGATTCTCGTAATCACTGCTTGCGAGTCAAAAAGGCGTGAGAGAAGCACGATACCATTTTTTAGTAATAGTCTGCACTAACGATTTGAACAGAAGAATTTCATCGTAGCTCAAGAATTCTGAATGAAAAAAATCATCGTCCGTGGCCTCAGGTAACGGATCAAGATGAGAAATGAATTCAGTAACATTCCTCCAAGATTTTCCATCTTGGAACTCTTGATGATATACCACCTTCAGAATATATTGAAGTCTCTATTACCATTAAGAGAGCAATGAACAATTTTTTTCAAATAGTGTCCTCCACAGTTCATCATCGAAAGGGCCAAATTAAAAAAGCTATCATTGCATAGGCACAAAACAAACTTAAACTTCTTCTATATCTGAGCAAGAGCTCTTCTAATTCACCCCTGGTCGAATCTCATTGTGGGTAATATGCTCACAATGACTGACAGGGAAAAATAGAGGGGAGTCGAGTGGTCCAACATGGCCCTAAGCTACCACGCCCATCTGACTCGCATCTTTGAATACGGATTTTTGGTGCGTTATAGTAGTCGGTTGAGCATGTATAAAAAAAGCCCTTTGGTATTGCAGGATTCATTCAGATTTTTTTAACTAACCTCATTGGATTTCAAACAAGTTCATATTATCATGGTAAAGGCACTAAGTCTGCTTCTAACGGACGAGTTACTGGAAAACATCTGGGAAAGCTTTCAATTGTTTCTGTTTCCATTTATGAGCAGGCATTTGAAATTTTCAGAAATACCTTTGCATCATTTCGAGCAAATGCAGTTTTTATATTATATCATCGGAAGACAGAGCGATTTGCTGAGTTTGGGGCTGAGTTGGTTAAACAAGGCGTATGTATCGTTTAGATTCTCTAATGCTGAGCCATGG
>JAPYYZ010001258.1:0-26544 GCA_030522705.1 Eretmocerus eremicus
AGGGCTGGCGTGGCGTTATTTTTAACAACGTCACCTCAGTCGGTAATGATTCGCAATATGCAACATTTCGCATGCCTACGCCGTGGCGCTATTGGGCACATTCCGAGCCCGCGTGATAAAAAACATTTTGTTGCACATCGTCAACAAGTTGTATTCGATAAATATTGAGCCACGATACAGACATCGTTTTTAGGAATAGTTTTTCCTGCCACGATGCGGACATTTTGGCTACTTATGATCGTGTGGAGCCGAGAAGAGAAGAGTTTTCCAGGCCAAAAGGAATGTGCCACTTATTCTTCGATAGATAACGCCATAGAAAAATGTTGGGCTAGAAATATATCTCCGTTTTCGATGATTAAACTAGCCCCGGACAGATCATCGTGCAGTTTTAACGGAATCGACCATATGCAGTACCCGCTACCCGAACTATTTTCTTCTTCAATTCGCTGTCGACTGACTACAAGAAAAAGTATCTTAATTATAAGAATATACGAATTAAAAAAAGATCAAGGATCAAACCTCGGAAGATTTTAAAATCGAAACTGGTTGAGGAGGAATTCATCAAAGATATAGTAAAGCGTAAGAAGCTTAAAAATAACCTCATCACATTGACGGGTGCACTGCAATGTTTCTCTTACTTTGCTACTCGCATCGACCAACCGAGACATGGAGAAATCTCAGAATCCTCTAGTTTAAAAATAAAGATTATAAAATACCAGGTTGAGTTATAAGTACTTCTCCAAAAAAAACACATCAAACGAAAATGGTGCAATTCCTTCATGTTTTTTCTAAAAAAAACCCGCCCATGTGATAGGCTAGTTTCTCAACTTTGCAAGCTTCGCCCCACTTTTTTCATCTCTTGACGTTTGCTACTCCTTCTTAAAATTGTCAACCCATTTTCAAATGAGCTTTCGATGGAAATACTATCGTTTGAACCGTAATAAACTGGTACCGTTGATTCTATAGAAGCGTGACAGGAAAAGTCAGAAGTTTATGAGATTTCGTCATACTTCTCTCTTCAAACAATTGATTTCTATTCACTCACATCCCGGAACAAAGATATGAAATGAATTTCATTCAATTAATCAAGCAAGGATTAACCATTTCAGGGACGCAATGTTCGATCAGCGTTAAAAATCCGACCCAGGCATTCTTCTACGCCATAACTCGAGAATTTCTCAATAACCTGGAGAAGCTCTCTACTTGGAGCTTCTCTCATTCTATGAAGAAAATGCGGTTTACAAGTTTGAATCAAAATTTTAACGCGGTGAAGCGACAGCGAGCACCTGAGAGCTGTTTGGTAGTCCTTCAATGATACGGATTTGCAAAGGCCCCTTCAAAATTATGGGGGATAGCAGTGGTAGAGAAACAATAATCAATCCAAGGTTTTGCCGTGACAAAGTTGAAAATCGCGCCAAGCTAGGAATACAGCGATGTTGAGCCTCATCTAGTTTTAATACTCGTGGACAGATACATGATAGTCTGTACAAGGAAGACCAGAGTTGCTGACGGGAGTAGCGGCAATGGGGTCCCACAGTCTTGAGCTTGCTAATCTATATGCACGGCTTGTGCTGCGAGTAGGCTAGCATTGGTCGGATTCCCCAGAGAGAGTCAATCGCGAGGCTGCGTCGTGGCACTACAACTGATGGGGTGGAGCTCTGAAGTGCCCTCGAAATTAGCAACTCACGAATGACTTGCGTTGAATAAATGCACACCGCCCGAAGGTACCGCCGATGCTGCAACCACGACTACCGGTGCTGAGCCTGCTGCCACTACCTCTGCCACGGCTGTACCACGCAAGACCCGTTCAAGTGATGATTGACTCAAGTGGTGTGCTGCGTTGCTCCACGCTCCACTTCGAGGTTCTAGTGGCTGCACTCGTTCGCCAGAAAATATCTTGAAAGCTCGTTAGCACACGCGTGCTTCGCCATTTTTTCTCTCTCCTCCATTTTTCGCCCTTTCTCACCACATACATTTTCGTTCTCATTCGCGTGTGTTTCATCATCTGATTCCGATCAGTTTCCTTTGTCCGTTTTGTCTTCGAGGTTCTAGCTAGGAATCAAGTTCACTTTACATTCAACAACAAATTTACGTGTGAGACAAATGCAAGTCATCCACGGAACTAGGGCGACTTTTCCGATCAATTCGCTTGGCCTAGATCACGTTGAGGGTACGTTTCTGGCGCAGGAATTTTTCGCTACTTTTTTCATCATGTTTTGAAAATCAAGTTCTTGGGTAAGATTCGTCGTACTTCTTCAGTGTAACTATAGGGAAGGGGTCCGCTGGGCCAACCAATCACCGAATACTTACAATTAGATATCAAACACATTGTCCATCACCGGTCAAAAGTTTGAACTCACTCACAGATTTAATCTTTCATTTCTATATTAAATATCTGGGAGTGGATGGGTCTCAAAGGACTCACAATCGGTTCGAGCTTCTTCCACCTTCGTCATGTTCTTCGAGATATTTTCCCGCTCAAAATGCTATATAACTCATTCGCTACAATTTCCAATTTTCCACGATAAGAAGCCTAAACTCGCATTTGAACGCGGTAGAATTATATTAGAATGGTGAAATATATGTTAGTCTTACATCTCGGCACCTGCTCTTTCGAGCTCTATCCAGACGGCACCCATGTGCGTGGGGTTGAGATACGCTCAACCAGCGCGTCAGAAACTGCCAACTACCGATTCCACCTCTGTGAGGGGGACCTACAGTTTGAGTTGGGTTCCGAACCACCGAGACCGCCGTAGAAAGCACATGAGAAAAAAATCTCAGTGGTGCCGGCCGGGAATCGAACCCTGGCCTTCCGCATGGGAGACCAAGGACTCGATCCACTGGGCCACGGTGGCCTCGGTAGAATAGTGAAAGAAGATTATTATAGTTTTGACGATTCCGGACTTCACGAGGACATTCCGATGAACGTCATTTTGTGCAAAAAAAATCCAAAGACGGCTATTTTTCTTCTCATTTTTTATCATTGCTCGATCAATTATGAATAGATTTTACTCTTTTATGGCAAACCCCCAACATTTTTCTTGACCAACCCGTAACTCAGATATCTGGGCGACTTTATTCCTCTATCTGTCTCATTTTGTCCCTTACAGAAGTTAGGAAAAACTTATAGTATATTCTTTGAATTTCCTAAAAAAGTTCAAAGTAAAACTGTAGCTGCAACTATGATTGGTCATCCAGCGTTGGACATTGCAATGAAGTGATTGCTATTTTTACCACCCAACTTGTCCACCCCTTGGTCGTCGTTAGACCTCGCTTTCGACTGGCCGCGTTTCATCCCCAGCTCGAACAATGGCTCATGCGAACCATATCACGAGTCGGGAGTATGTGCACGCACCCTTGATTTGTATATCCGCGTACTAATTTCATGTGGCCAACATGTGGCTGGGATAATAAAGCACCTCTACCCGGGTGCTCCCGGATTGATCTGGTCCGCTCTAAATGGCCTGGGGCAAACACAACAACAGGCCGGGGGTTGCGCTCGCGTATACATGCATGCGCACCCAACGCATTCAACATGCCCATTTCGATCTTTATCTTTCGATATTAACCCGATTCGACATTAATGTTGAAGGTTGCATAAAAATGTATTCAGTGTACATTCTTCGCTCTGTATACTGATACACTCAAGGGCATATTCATTCTTCCCGAGTACTCGATTTGAAATAGATGGTGGGCGAGTTCATGGGATGTACTAGGTGTATAAAACCATGATAATCTGTCGCTTCTGCACGACAATCACGTTGAATATACCCTAAATGATTGGAATCCCCGCTGATTGGCAACTTTCTATAGCCAGCATACAATGCAAAACAGATTTGAGAAGACTCGGCTCACGTGAGGTGGTGCGGGCGGGTGCGCGAGCCAACTGGATAAAAGCGTAATTTTTTGAGATGGATGTTTGTTTCTTATGCTTGAGATGAAGATCGCTGAGAAATGGAAGATGTCGAGACTTGTGGATAGGCCGAGCATTAATTTATTTTCTGGTATGCACCGACGTGTTTGTTGAAAGCGATCACTCGCCGTCGCTAGACTCGGTGACGCTAGTCAGCTTTCAATTCACACACAATGCGTAGAACGACACAGGGAAAATGTATGGGTTTTATTATTCTAACCTAAAATTGCCGCATTTGAACGCAATATTAGGGTTCTCACGATGAAAAATCATTATTGCCCTGTGCTCGCACGGACATTTCGGGCGCGGAGGACTTACTTCCCTCGCTTGGCTCGAGAAATTAACTGTCCTAGCGCCCAAAATGGGCGGACGCGCCCAGGGCAATAATGTACTATTTTGCGTAATTTTTCAGGTATGTTACGTTAAATCTTTTGATAAAATCTGTAAGATTATAATGAGTACCTAAATCTAGATAAATATATCTCAACAAGAAAAAACTCCGCTTACCTTCCAAAATACGAGAAAAAAATACACTAAAAAATGAAAACTTGACATGTTGGCAAAACATGTAGGCATAAGAAGAAAGTTGATGATTGTGTTAGAACATAATTCTACGCTAGCGCTTTAGAGAGAACGGAGGGTGATAGGAATTGTTTGAGAATCACATTTCGTATGGGAGATCAAAAAGAGTTAGGAGTAGTTTTTTTCATCTTTAGAGAAAGATCTGAAGAAATTGGAGGATTAGAAAAGATTAAAAAGTCGATTTTATGAATCTTTTAGTTATGAAATGGTAATTTTTAAAAATTTGTGACTGAAAAAGTACTGAATATTAAGAGTTGAAAATTGACTGGCTCGATGGGATAGGCAAGAGATGTTTTCAGGCGTATTTTTCCAATAAGGCAGCGTTTGGGACTCGGGCGCACCAATCAGCGGCCGCTATCAAAGACCCGTGCGACGCCATCTTGAACGCAACTTGACTACCATGTCTCTTGCTTATAGGAGTCGTAAAGTGTAAAAAATTTGGGAGTAATAGGATGAACGGTGTACAAGTTATCGATTACAAAAAATTTGAACAAACCACACACACACGGAGGTACACCCCCTAAATCGGTTTACGGAAAAATTATTTCGTGGTCTAGATAAAAATGGGTTTCACCGAAAGATCTCGTAGAGTAGATCAAAAATACATAACTTCGATACGATTTTCAAGAAATAGATAGGAGGAAATGAAGAAGGAAGAGTGCAATAGCGAGATTTCTACTGCCGCAAGTACAAAGCTTTCTCCTTTGAGAAAGCAGCAAGACCATGGATTCGAAGTACTCATTTAAGAGGTTCATCTGAAAACAGAAAACCACGAAAATTGAACACGAAATTGCAAAGTTTCCATATGGAGACATGGGAAGTCTTTCCAAGCCTTGTATATTGATCTTTGGGGATAGCAAGCGATACGATGACACCGACCGTCACTGAACTCACCCTAGGCAAACACGTTGTGTATATCATGGGGGAGAAGCCATCCAGATTTGAGAGCACTGGCCGACTCCTTAAGCTCCCCGCACTCTGAATTCTCCACGGGAGCTTCCCTGTGCAGGTAAGCCTTTTGAATTCGCTCTGAACAGCATGTTCATTCACACGTCGAGACTCTGGCTAAGGCTGGCTATCGCGATAGACGGAGCTATCCGTGGTATTAAGATCGTCTGACATGTGAAGACCGAAATCGGGGCTTCTGTTATTTTTAATGATATTTTGTGGTAAAAAGTTTGTGAGGTCAAGAGAAGAATGATGATAAATTCGAATTAGTAAGATCATAGATTAACAGGATGCCATTCATTACTATTGAAGGGAAAGAAATAAATCAGATAATATTCATCAGGTGTACCGGAAATGCTGGCAAGATCAGGTATTCTTTGTTCAGTGATAACAGTCGACAGTTTGGATCAAGACTGATGTGGATCAACATTGGATTTGTGTATTTCATCAGGATGAGCTAAAACGAAAAAGAAAAAGACAAAGAGATGCGTGAAGCCTGATAAGACCTTCACTACATAATATAAATTACCCAAGGGGAGATTTGAAGAACCTTCCTAAATCCAACACAAATGACTTTGCACACATATGTACATTCCTGGTTGCAGAACATAGGTGTGTGTATGTTCTCTTTTTCCTTTTACTCTGTCCGTGGTCTCTGTAAATCATCCCCAAATGCATGTCTATTAGTACATGTCTTTCGAAGCTAACAAAATGATCATCAGACCTGTTTAGTGCTGTTATTCATTTTACTCTCCTCTTTTGAACTGTTCGTTTGAAGTGTATCCCACTTGCGTGGTCCTTTCAAGCGCTCATATCTTTAGTATCGCTTTCAATGCAGAAAAGGGCTAAATGATAAATCTAAATAATCTGTGAAAACTGACTTGATGAAGATTCTTCAGTCACCAAACTATTCGACAAGACTTTAAGTTCAGTCTCTTGATAGGACTGCCGTGAAAGATGAGTAGGACATAGTGCTGTCTGACTATTTGGATTCTTCAGAATAATTCAAATACATAGTCATTTCGCTTTCTTTGAGTTTTTATTCTTGATGCTAGTTCATCAATCCACAAGATCTACAACCTTCGGAAGAGTGCAAATTTCTCACTATTACGAGGCGCTTAACTCTATCTAATCCAACCATTGTGACTGTATTTTTTCAAATTTATTCCATCTAATTTTTAATTATTTCAAAGATGCTCAAAACAAAGCTGCACCAAAACGGAAAAAACAAAGAAAATATGAAAGACCATCAAAAGTGAAAGATGCGTGAAATGTAGTTCAAGGGAAAGGTATACGTATACATGACAGGACGAAAAATTCGCGCGGTAACTGCGACGACTGCTGCGCCTATTCACGTACGGTAATAACCGAGCGGTGAGGCGATTCGTACACAAAAGGCGTCTGAATGAGACCCGGAAACTCCTCGTTTTCCAAGCGGACAAACGCAGAGTGATGAGAGAGAGCGAGAAGGGAAGGCGAGGAGAAGAGCAAGATAAAGATAGTAAGAATTTGAAGCGGAGGAGGAGTAAGCCACACGTAAAATGCAAGCATTTGCGATGTATGGAAGAGTGTACGCACCCCGGGGTTGTGTACTTGGTTTTTTTCGTTCACCCGCTCGCACGCTCTCTTTTCACTCCTTCTCATTGCTACACCGCGCATCCCTCATGGTAAGACAACTCATCGACTTAAAAAATTATTCCCTCTCATTGTTGAGTAGTCGAAGAAAGACTTTCAATTCTACAGCAAGAATAACTCCTACTTTTTTCATCTCTCTCTCTTGAATGATACCTGATTGGAAAGGACTCACAAATTGGAAAGGACTTTGTCTCATATTACAGATGTCCAGATGCAATATTTTTCATGGGCTAATGGAAACCTCTCAGAAAGTTGTTTAATTCTTGGAATAGTTCTCAGCTCCAAAAATGACCATTATATCCATATGTGTCTGAGATACAGACTAAAAAATTATTCCGCCAATTTTAATGGTTGAAAGTGGGGATCTAACTTCGGACAGGGGATTGAGTATCTTCTTCCATAGAAGGTCTATCAGTTTGAATATACAAAATCAATTTCATCGTGCTCGATGAAGCATCGGATGAATTGAATATATTCAAAACGATACCCAGTAGGGTAAACACTAGAGCTCTATGCTCTGCTAATGTAGAGAAATCGACGCCTCCTACCAAGACGATGCTAAGCCGCGGGGCAATTCCAGAAGAACCTATCCAGAACGCCAATTCTAGATTATTCTATCTTGGAGAAATTTTAAGAAGGTCCCAAGTCGGGCGGGCAATTCAAGATAATCCTATCTCGCCGGCCCAATTCTGGAAGATCCTAACTCGTCGGCGAGTTCTAGAAAATCTTATCTCGATCAAAATTCAAAAGAATCCTTTCTAGAAGCGGGAATTCAAGAAGATCCTATCCCAATTGGGAAGTAAACTCCGTGTTAAATTAGATGGCAGCGGAGAGCCAACATGGCCGCATCTCAAAAGTACACATGTTAATCAAATGGGCCAAAGTGGCCGCCGCCAAAACGAGTTTTCTTCCCAATAACGGGATTTCCAGTTCGAAGAGACTATTTTTCCTAAAATTTATACACGAGCTCTTCGACGATAATTCACAGGAGTTGCAGCAGGAGATTTTACGCAATATTACTGGTGTTATGTTTCGGATCTTGCTGAGCTTTACCATTGGAGAAGTTTTGAGACATCGACAATTCGTATCATTCACACGATGCTCGGCTCCTTGGGTTGCGAAACAGCGCGACATATATCATGATAATCATCATGAAGGATATGTTTTTGAGCTCGCGACGATCGTCCCTGCCGCATGTCCTCCCGAAACATCCCCGAAACACGATCTCTGAAAGCTCATCATTATTCCACAATACGTAAGAGACTTATGCACGGGATCATCTAACGTCCACGCTAACAGCTTATGAACGAACTTTCAGTTTGCATTAACCTCGTGAGCGTATCTTGGGGGTAAGACAACGGACTTACGATTAAGGTAGTTTAGGCGATATTTTTCCTAACAATAGAAATCGCTGAAATCTTGCATACTGGAAGATTCCATGGGATTCAAGAACATTTCAAAATTTCAGGAGGGCACGAATTTTTGAGAACTTTTGACATCAATCGCGCATTCAGTAATCGCCGAAATTGTTACGATCCCTAATTTGGGTAGTAATTATTATTGTCAATGGTTGGGTGAACATTTCTTCTGGAAGAGAAGAGTAATAAAAAAAAATAACTTTCAGCAGGATTTGAACTCATGACCATTTAATCGTAAGTCAGTTGTTTTACCCCCAAGCTACGCTCACGAGGATAATGCCAGCGGTTGAAAGTTCGTTCATAAGCTGTTAGCGTGGAGGTTAGATGATCCCGTGCATAAGTCTCCTACGTATTGTGGAATGATGATGAGCTTTGAGAGATCGTGTTTCGGAGATGTTTCGGGAGGACATGCGACAGGGACGATCGTCGCGAACTCAAAAACGTATCCTTCATGTACATAATCATGATTTATGTCATGATCGGTGCTTAAAAATGCACTTTCTTTGAATACAACGTTCGAAGTTAAATTCAGTTGTGCGGATGGCATAACGGTCGAGATCAAACGAGCTTACAGATATTTTATGATACAGACTCGGAGGCATGTACGATCATAAAATTCTGCACATAAAAAGAAAGTAAGAGTATAAAAGCTACCCCCCTGAATACAAATCGAAATACTCAACCAGGCGTCCCCTTCACATTGTTAGTATCATGTACACGATACAGGAGACTGTTTTGGATCTCAACACGGCAACGGTTATCTATGATATGATGTGTTTCAGTCTCGGTTTCAACAAACTCAACTGCTGAAAAACCCTAATGGTACGACGATGAAAATGGCTACTTGAAGCGTGTGATATCGGTAAGAATTTTAGTCCACTCGAAGAGAAAGCTTTGTACCAGTACGGAGATTTTCGCCCCAAATTTTTCTTATAATTATTCGCCCCAAATGGCGCGCTTTGCGATTTTAAAATCCTTCCAGTTGCGACGCGAGTGAGCGGCGATTCAACCCGGAGGAAAAGTTACTGTCCGCGGCTTGAGGCATGACCGTCGAAATCGAGTATTTTGAAAACTGCGCCCCACGTATGAGAAGAGTCGCACCCAGGTTGTAGAATATTTGAAGCCGGAAATTTCGAGCTATTGTGCGGGGTACGATAGGGTCGAAATTGAGGAAGTTGAAGCCGAGGTCTCTGCGTGGTCGCCGCATATGGTTTTGCACACGGAACTCGCGCGAGCAGCAGCAGCCGACACATGCAGCTGGTGACGGCTGCCTCGCGGCACTTTCGAGCTCTGTGATAATTAATTGATTCAAAAAATTATTCTTTGAATTCTACTCTGATTCCGGCCTATGAGCGCTCAATGTGTTCGTTTTCAAGGGCATTGCGAATTTCACGCGGACTTTTCTGGATGAGAGCCATTCAGTTTTTCCATAAATATTAGAGATACATGTCATGTCGACACTGTGCAAGGCGGCCAAAATTTCTTCAAAACTCTTGCGTACAAGCTCATCACGAAGAAGCCATCAGGCAGCACTGCGGTATGGTACGGAGCAAATATCTTCATTTTAATCCTCTTCCCGATCTTTACTCCACATCTAACATGCCTATCCTGATTCTGCTCGACGAGATCTATCGAACCGTAGTTCCATCTTTTATCCCCTATCAATACCGGAGATGTGACGTGGTGTTTCCTTCCACATCTCCGTGGCTGCGTGTACGTGTGCGTATATAGTGTCAGTCCGGGTCTCGCTAACGATAAGGCTCAAGAACGGTTCAGAACAATCTCTTCGAAAATTCAATAGCCCATTTCATGTTGGACCCTTCCGGTCAATGTATACCAGAAGTGGCAATAAATTATCTTCCGTCAAATGCGGCAACTTTGTTACTTTTTGTTTTTTACTTTCATCTCATTTTGCTCGTACACGTGTAAAAGTGGTCGATACATGATCATGAATATATTATTATGTACCGCTCGCGGCATTCAACCACACATGATCATGTACCGAAATTGGCGGTACACAGTCATACCTGGTCATGCATGGTCATGAATAGTCATGCATCATCAAATCGCCGCTAGCATTGTCATGCCGTCCCTCAAATCAGTATTTTGAACGAGAGGGGAGGTTGCGGGGTGATCTCACCCTGATCAATGAATATTCCAAGCTCTAATCATACCTCAAAACATCATCCCGAACTTCCATCGTACTTACTCATACATGATCATGCATGATCCTTCACTCCGCCGACTTCACTGCAGGGGCGAACAGCATTTCCGCGTGAGCAGCAATGACTTTGAGGACGCCCATATGCGTGGGTCTTTCATTAATCAAGTTCTTCGATGGTTTCAATAGATCGAAAAATGATCACCCCAACGCTGGGCCATTTATATGAATAGTTTTACGAAGAAATCAAGGGACGAAAGTGTGACTTCGAAAGTGTGACTATTTCACTCATAACCGTCGATTGATCCGATCCATTGCAAGTTTTCAAAAAGCATCCAAAAGGGGGCCCAAAAACCTATCGATTAATGACTTGTCCAAACCCTCTCGAGCCTCTTCAGTTGCCCGAGGTGCTGAAATATCTGAGTATCTCTTTTCTGTCAGTAACTTCTTTGACTCCATTGGAAGAACTTTTGCTACAATGTTTTTTGATTTGTGAAAATTTGAGCTGATCGAAGTCTAAGGATCTCTCGCCATTCTCTTAATATTCTGAGAAACTTCTTAGTGCGCTAAAAAATCACGAAAGACTCTAAAAAATGTTATTCCGTGGCTTTGACTCAAAAAGAGCTAATTCTTAATAGCAGAAGACAAAGTTAGAAGCACTTTTTGATTTAGAAACTGAATTTTCCTGTTCATACGCATGTTCTGCAGCTCTAAAGAAACTACCATTTCTTGAAACGGCTCTAACTTCGAATTGGTTCCACATTTTAAACTCATCCCAGCTTATTTCAAGTCCTGCAAAATGAGACAAACAATATTTGAAAGCAGCTTCACAGAGGTCGATTTACGCAGATTTGATGAAAGAAAAATTTTCCCATGGATAGGTAAAGTTAGGCATATTTTCTTCATACTTAATTGACAGGAGGCAAAGTCACCTCTCACGGTATGTCTGGGTAGGATTTCAAAACGACAAGAAGGAACCTCGAGGATTCTAGTGAGATCTTGAAAACTATATAGAAACAAGTGCATTAAAAAATTTCTAGCGTGAAATTTTGAGCTGACAGAATTGATTTTGCTATTCAAATAATGGAATTTTCCAAGAATGCGCTTTGAGCTAGGAGCTACACAAACGAAAAAGCATTTTGAAGATTATAGTGCTGGCTATTGAATAAAAATATTTTCAGAGCCGTAAAACTGTACGCATGCGCAGGAAAATTCATTTTCTGAAGCGAGAAGTGCTTTTAAAATAATTATACCGCTGATTTGATGCTTTCTTACAAATAGAATGTAACCAAAATAATAGTAGTCGGTGTCAAATGACTCAGAAAATGCAATGAAGTAGGTTTCTAAACTCTCCTCGTATAGGTTAAATGGAAAAAATACGATTTTCTAGTTTTTTACAGGCATGAAAAAGTTATAAGCTAATCTGTATTTTTTGGCTTTTTGAGGCCCTAGGACGACTGGAGAATCTCAAAACATATTTTAACACTGGAAAATCGACCAGTTTTTGTACCTTAGATGCTTCTCTCAGAATTGAAAATAGTACAAACGTCTCGGTATTATGATTAAAATACGCTTACAATATTTGGTTTCTCAATTTTAGGACTGAATCAATCGGTTTTCCAGAAGCGAAAAAAGTTAGGACAACAAACTATTTCTCTCCGTGTTTCCTCGAGTTCGGCGACAAAGCATTAAAATTGACAGCAAGTCGTCTGCAAAAATTGAGGTACATAGTATTTACCTCATACTGAATGGAAAATAAGAAATCATCAAGTATGCAGGGAAAAATTAAAATTCATAGTTAAAAGAAATGCTTAAAAAGAGTAAGAGCTCAATTCTGAAGAAATCCAACCATGGTTTCGCTAGCCTCGCTCAAGGTCTGACTAGCAGCCCCAAACAAACAGAAATACAGAAATACGATCCATTATCTTTTCAATTATCTACGAAAGAGATGGGAGGCGAGAAACCGAGAGTGCTCCCATGGGGAGAACCTATCTTGCGAAAGTGAAAACGGTCATTCATAAATATACGTGAACTCTTACATGGATGGAATGGAACTCATAAACACGCGATGCTTATCAGGGATGTATCAACCTTGATGGAGCATTTCTCCGGATTTTTCATCTCAGTGACCAGAAAGAACAGTTAAAATAAATTGAGATGTGGCTCCCGCTACTGTGAATACGCTGCTATAGAAGAGATTAGCAAAATGATTGCTCGAAACGAAAACGAATATCAAATCAATGTAGATGCTCGATTGATATGACCGGGTATCTATTTATCACTCGCGGGAAGTTCAAATTATTAAATGTATACGATCGGCTTTTGCGAGTCAAACTATATCGGCTAATTTATCGATTTTTTTCAGCTAATTTGCTGGCTTCGTCATGTATTGGGACCCAACCTCCGGAAGGGGAGTCTCCCTCGACCCCGCCGCCGGCCTACACTTCTTCGGTCCCATGACGCCATCTTGGAGAGTTGTGTGGCGAGCGGCAAGGCGCGGGGAGAAACTCCACTTCCGGAAACTCGACTTCGACATGTGCACCATCCGAGCGTAATATGTTTGCGAGGAAGCATCGGAAGGATTATGATGGAAATATCTTCTTACGAAGGTGAGATGAGAAACATTTGAAAAATTTTGATTCTACGCGTGATGTTAGTGCGTTTCGCCTTTCCTTGCGAGACCTGGCTCGTCAAGGAGACGGATGATCTTGTCAAGATTAGTCCCCGACGCAAATATCAAATATTTTCTCTTTTGAATATTCCATTTATGATTCAACTTTGCGAATGTACTTCTTTTATTGTATTGAAGGCATCAATACTCTTTTAGTTATCAAATTTTTGCGCAAAGCTGTAAAAAGATGTAACTTTTCTCACGTAATCGATTTTCAAGACAAAAAACGTTTCGAGCTTCTCTAATTTTTATCTCTGGATCCGTGCAATCAATCCGTTAATCCATTGAGAAAAATCCTTCAAAATATTCCCAAAATATGAAAATAAATTATTCAAGCGAAAATATTCACATTTGTGAGAGAAGTAGAATTTTCAGTATCTCCCACCCGCAATTCGTGACGGAAAAGGGTGGTTATGTTTGTCATAACCTTTCAGAACCGCGACCCACACGCTTTAGACTACTTTCTTCATTCTCCTGGAGCCTCGTCTTCATTCAAGGTGGTTCTAAGATATCAATACATACAGGGTACACCAAAGTCAGCCCCCTCCCCCCACTTAATATTCCGGAAACAATTGGACTTTCCGGCATCGAGGGATGTCATTATGTATGGTGTTGGTTCCCAATTGAGAGAAGGGAGAGCAGCTCTATATGTGCCATAGTCCCTTATGATGTGAATACTGCATTTGAATTATGCTCCTCTTTCTCCCCTGAGAATTCGTCGTTATCTCAAATCAGATTTATAGTAAAGCAATTGTTTTATGATTGTAGTGCGTTTCCATTGCTGAAGTGGCGATTCCTGTTTATCTACAGCCTTTTCACGGCAAGATTTACTTCTATGTATTTTGAAGGATAAAAAATTCCGATCTGTTTCTATAGTACGAATGTGCTTTGTAGCTCCTTTCATTCATATACTGAAGATAAACTCTACTAGAATAAATTCAAGTCAATTTTTTGCAATTTCGCGAGCTTGCGTACCCATGGCAACTGTTCTAGACCAATGTTTTACAATTTAATTATTTTCCAATCATTCAAATGTTTCTGGAACAATGAGTTGAGAAGGCGAGCTGACTTTGGAGTACCCTATATAAATTGATATTTTAGAATCAACCACCCTCAATGAAGACGAAACTCCAGGAGAATGAGGGGAAATCATTCAAAGGGTGTGGGCTGTGGTTCTGAAAGGTTTTGGAAGCAATTTGTGAAAATGTTTACAGGAGTAAAAAGTCGTAAGAAATCGGAAATTCATCGAAAAGTTGATGTAGTCGGGAAAAAAATGGGGAAACATGGGAAATTCAGTCCGATTCCGTGTGAACACAGAACTGTTCGAATTTCAGAACTTGTTTGACTAAATGCCGAGCGACGGTGCGCTCTCATAAGTCACAGATGTCAAGATGAAAGAATCGACTGGAGAGAAAAGTGAAATTTTGAAAATTAAGAAGACTTTGATAGAGCCTCGAACAAGTAATCGTTTTGGCTTGAAGAAAAGGTTTAAAATGATCCAATGGTAAATGTTTCGAGTATTTGGATCCAATTTTGATGTTTTTTGGAAGATAATTTCTGACAGAGGAGTGATCCATCGCGTGTATAATCGCAAAAGGAATATTTTAGTCGTACTCGCTCTAGGAGCTTTCATCCACAAGCCGATATATCTCATCAAATGTCGACTCTTCCCTACGCTGCCAATGTTATAGTATCGCTGCTCGTGTACCTATACAGATGCGTGATATACCGATAGGTAATTACATCTCGCCTTTTTGAAAATCCTATAGTGAGTACTTGGGACGCCCACAGACTGGCAATGATCTTTCAGAGTAATTAATTCAGGATCACGCAGATGGACTGTATGTCGACTTTATGGTTCTGAATTGATTCTGAATAATCATCACCAGGGGCCTAATCACAGGATTCGAGTTGAGTCGAGTCAGTCGAGTCGGGTCATGTCGTGACATAAGACTTATTTGTGGTCATTACTTAATTTTGTTATTGTTCACTGAGTTTAATTGAACGAGTTATTTAAATTGCATGAAACCCATTCATATTTGTACAATTATACCTCCAAAAATATTTAGATGTTGAAGAAAGAATGCAAGCCAATCCAACTGAACGGTCACACTGCGTCAGCTGTCTTTCTCACACAGTGTGACCATCAGCTAAATCGTTATCTATTACTTTCCGGCATAAAATATTTTGTATATTTGCACAGATATTGATAGGTATATTGATAGATATTGATAGATATTGGTGTTCATCGAGTGAATCATTCAATTTACGCAATGAATAATAGCAGAATAAAGGAACAATTACAAATAAACCTATGTCATGAAAAAACCTTACTCGACTCGACCCGACCCGACTCGAATCCTGTAATTAGGCTCCAGTCCGAGGGACGTCCAAAGTACTGACTAGAATTCTCAAAATGCCCAAATGTAATTATATCGTTCTGGTCCAGAGCCGTTCACTTTTGGTACCTCTGACAATCCCGTAAGAGTTACTAAAAAAAAAAAAAAAAAAAAAAAAGATAAGGCGACGAAGGGTTCGTATTCGGGCCGGATTTACATGCAGTTAGAAAGTAGCGAGCGGGGATCCAAGCATCCCGGTTGTGAGTTTGTGCAAGAATCCTGGTTGTGCCGGGGAAAATTAAACTAGAAATATCACCAGAAACGGGTTATGATTTTATCAAGAGCTCTTCTTCCCTCGCTGCCATTTCTCCATTCAAAGTCTTGGAATATTCATCAAAAATAGTAATAGTTGAGATGAAAAAAAAAAAAAAACTATTGTATATTGTTCTATGGTCGATTTCATTAACCCGTTGCGGCCACACCGAATAATAACATCAAGGTCACACGGGGTATGACATATGCCACGCAGAAAATCATCAATATCTGGAAAAGTTTCGCGGATATTGATCTGAATTTTGTTGGTACTTCTTTTGCAGCGTCATACAAAGAGAATTTGACAGTTTTCATATTTATTCTAACAACGGTTATGTTTGTTATGGTTGTTTATGTGCATAAAAGTTGCAAAAAACCGCTTTTTCGCGAAAAAATACATCAAATCGCGAATTTTGGACCTTCCTGGAAAATTTCAACGGGATTCTACTCGTGAGACAGTGCACTTTCAGAAAAAATTGTTCTTATGTCAGATTTAAAAAATCATATCCATTTTGGAGTTTGAAGTCAAGAATTTTCTCGTAATTCAATTCAGTTGGTCTGGGGTATGGGACATCCCTAGTAGCCTCAACGCGTTAATTTCTATTGAAGCTGCCCCTCGTGGGGTTTGAACCTGGTCCGCATACTAATCGTGTTCCTCTTATACTTTTGTACACTGCCAGTCGCTTAACCGCCTGAGCCAATGATCTGAATAGATGTCACGAGAGTCTGAAACAGACATAACCGGTGCACCTACGAGCCAGTGATAAGTTTTTTGACAAGTGCGCTTTTCTCACGTAATATTCTATAAACACGTTGAATGCTTTCATATATTTTCCATCGAACGATATGTGAGAAGCCAATTTGTTTTAAAAAAGTTGACTCATTTTCAATTGTTTTCAACTGATAACTAGAAAATTATGAGAGAATGCAGAACCTCATTGTTTACTGCAAAGATCAGATTTCTTTACAAGAAATCATTATTGCAACTTCAAACTCTTGATTCATTCATCACAGTCGTTATGAAAAACGATGGTAGACTTTTGCTTGAATGAGAAGATGTCCTAAAATTGTTCTTATGAATATATCATTGATTGAGATGTAGCGAGTGTTGAGTTTCTGAGTCGGGAGGCTAGGACGATTCAAATCACTCGTCTCGAGTTATTCAGTGGACTCGGTCGACAAAGTCGATAAAAGTGCCTCGATATCGAGTGATCTGGTGACAATTTTCACTAGGAAGCGAGTAACGCTGCGATTACATGGCGGGTTCGCAAGTTCGTTCCAGCCAAACTCAACAATGAGTGCAACGGAGACAGCGCCATACTCGCGTCTCTCTCGCTCTCATTGGTAGGTTCGGTGGAACGAGCTTGCGAACCCGTGATCATGCCCGTAATGTAATCGCTGCCTAATTTGACCATTGACTCGAGCTCCGAGTGATGAAAATGACTCGGAGAGATTTAGAGAGGAATCTGAGCCAGTTGATTACCTTAAGGTCCCGGTGGGTCGACAAAAGCTGGTGTCTCTCCTTGTTCCAAGGAATTTTACGCGCAAGCGCCTAATCGGAAGCTCGATCGGAAGCCAAAAGAAGATGTTTTCAACTGTTTGGAAAAAAGTTTAGTCCTTTTTTGATACCCTGGGTACTTTTCGAGGTTATTTTGCGGGTCCTACAGTTTTAGGCGGGTTCCCAACCACCGAAAAGGCACTTATGAAAATTCACAGTGGTGCCGGCCGGGATTCGAAATCTTGACCTTCCGCGTTGAACACCAGGACCTTATCCACTGGGCCGCGGTGGCTTCTTATTGATAGTCAATAATCCGACGGAAGAGTATATTCCTAATATTTATTCACGGTTCGAGATTTATTTCACGCTGACAACAACAATCTATACATCACGTGAACGATGCCTCTCGAAGCTGGGCGAAGATCTTTTGAAGCTTCGAGATGGTTGTTTGGTGGGGTCAACTATGAGTCCAGATCGACGACCCATTCATCATGAAAATTTAATCACAATAAGGATTGCTCTCAAACAGAACGGTGGAGGTCCATCTGAGCTTTTTAAAAAATTGAATTAACATTCCATGCTTGCAACGGCAATCATTTTTCGAGATCATTTTTATTGATCCACAGAAATGGACCATGTCTCCATATGATTGGGCGAGAATCATTCCCAGAGATGAGTACCATTTCGAGCAGCCTTGGAAGTATCAACTCGATTTTCTGGAAAGTCAGAATTGTTCTGGTTGAAAGAAGTCCCATTGTTTGGAAAGCTCGGTTCTTCCAAGATTCCCATGCTTTTACTGTGAAAAAATTACGCAAAAGTGTGCTTGAATGAGGAACTATTTGATGTGATACACAACGTGACGATTCAGTTGGTTCGAAATTACTAAATACATATAAAACGTTTAAGCACAAGTGAATATATCGATTATATTATTCATATCTCATAAACTCGCAGTTCTTAAGAATGGTTCAACGATTGAGAGAAAATAGATCTTCTTTCACAGGTCCCATTCCAGCTACGTCTATAGGATTACAGATCATAATCGCGGAATGAGCTTCAAAAAATTTTATTACGCACGTGAATAGATCCTTTAAAATTACTTTAGAATTATAAGGACTCGAGATAAATTGCTGTAATATTAGGAGTGTTTGTGCCCATTAGTTTTCGAAAGAAATTTATTAGACATTAATAGCTCATGCACTTAAGTCAGACTGGCCGAGGATCGCAGAAATTCCGAAATTTTTCAGAGAGACCTTTTTGAAATTTGTCAAAATCTCCAACATTACAATTCAGCATCGGGAAATTTAACTTTTTTCTACCGCCAAAGTCAGTACTTTCGCCTCTCTTAATGCCGAGAACTCTGGTTCAGCTGGTTTTGATGCTCAGTGGACAGGAAGTCAAAAACGGTCAGCGGAGCGACCACAGTGATGGATAATAACGAAAGATATCAGTGAATAATGATGGCTTCATTTTGTTATGGATTCGATCAATTTTCACTAAAATGTGATGCGGGTGAACGAACTACATAACACGATAGCAAGTTTATAGTTGCATGTGCGGCATGCAATGATTGATATCGAGAGCCGGCTGCGCGATTCGTAACGCAGAGCATCGTGAATACGTTCATTCACGAGAGCGATGACTGCCAAAGATGCGCTCGTAAGAGGGTATACTTACACAGCGGCGAGATCAAATCAACGACTACGAGTAGGTATTCAACGATGAATCGGCCGACTAGAGGGCTGGATGGCTCATCTCGAGATGGAGAGAGCTACCGGTGGAGGTCGGGTGGAGAAAGAGGCTCGGGCCGATCTCGCAGCCAGCCAAGTACATTGTCGAAAGCTCGAGAGCTGCCGCGATAGCTGCACGAATAAATGAGTGGGTAGCATCTGGCGCGGGTGCAGGCCGTGATTGCGGCGGATAAGTGTAGCCAAGTTGGGCACCGATTGATGGGCGTAATACCTACCTACTTATGGGAGTCTGAAGGAGCGCGGCCAGTGCGCTCGATCCGGGAAACGCGCAGCGTGAGAAAACGATGCAGCGGGGCGAGCCGCGTAAGTGCGTGGATAGGTACGTTATTGGGAAGGTGAAGAGGCGCCTGGTGCCCGCACTGCTCGAGACACGCGAGGAGCGGCTCACGGGGCTATACTCACCACCAATTAGCTCGGGCGCCGCTGCGGGCCGCGATGAGCAGCAGGGCGAGCAGGTAGAGGGCCATCGCGGGCCGGCCCATGGCCGCAGTGTCCGTCTATGCCGGGCCGCGCTTTCGGCAGTCGTCTCGCGTCGCTCGGGTGCAGACCGGGCGCGAGTGCGCGGCCGATCGGTTCGCTCGGCTCTCCGGCGTCGGGCCGTCGCACGTGGACGGCGGCTACGAGCCGGTCTCGCGCGCGCGATCCGCGTGTTCGAGCGGCGGCGTTCACTTCCGAGTATACCTACCAAACACTCGCGGGCGCGGAGTGCCTTTGAAGTGTGCCGCCGCGAGCGCGCGCGGCCACGGGGCCCATCTCCCCGGTCGCGGTGCGCCCGAGGGCTGTTGTTCGACGAGGTCAGCGGGGCGAGACGCGGCGACTGCTCGACGGGAGTTGGTGGAGCGCGACAGCGAGCGGCGCGCGACGGCGAACGCGTGCAGACTGCCGCGGGCGAGCGGCTCTCTCGGTGCAGCAGCCCTCGCGCTCTCGGTCTCTCTCGCTCCGTCTCTCGCGGGGCACGCTATCGCGCACGGGGCAAACTCGCAACAACGAGAGCGCGATGCGAGAGAGGCTGTGTGCGCGGCAGCTGCCGCCCGATGGAGGGAGGCGAGGCGGGGCTCCGAGCCACCCGGCACGCGCGCCCATTCGTCGCGCCCCGGGGCCCGGGGGTGGGATCCGCGCCTCTCTCTCTCTCTCGCTCTCGGGGTCGTGCCCGTGGCGCCGGCGGCCCGCACCGCGCTTGCTGCACGCGGGCTACGATGACGCGGCTCGTCGTGCGCTCGGGATCGTATACGCCGGTGCGTGTCTGTACACACGCGCAGCGCGCTTGCAAGCGCCCGAGTTCGCGGCGCAAGCTCCGGCCCCGGCCCACCGAATGTATCCCGCCTCGATATTCGCGCTCGTGCCCCTGAGCCATCCGCGCGGCCAGTGCGAGCCCGGCGCCCGATCGTCCGTGCAATAACCTGCCGTATATGCGGACCACGCGAGCGCGTTTGCCCGCGCCCCCCGGCTCCTGTGCGCGCGACCATTCATGCTCATAATGTGGCGGAATTCATTATACGAACGGATGTGGTGCTGGAGACTGTGAACGCGCGAAGCCGAAATTGAATGAGGCTGCCATGTATCGTGTGCGATATAGCTCCCCAAGTATTCCAAACGAGCATCTTGCTGCAAAACGATTTTCGAATATAGATGTAGTGGCACATTGGTCGAGATCCATTGGTCCTAATTTATTCCTCCAAAAGTCGAAAAGACTGCGCGAACCGTGTGCAGGCCTCCGCAAACAGTAAGAAAGAATTCTTCATCCGTCACATTTGATGATTTCGAGTCTTTTCAGCTCCCAGAACTAACTTTTTAGACTGACCGGGAGAATGTCATACATCCGGATCACGGATTTTGCCAAAAATGATCCAGATGTATGATATTCTCTCGATGAAGGCTGCGATTGACCATATGTGGCAAGATGTGAATATATACACAATCTGTCACATTTGATCTTGAACGGCTGAAGCGAGAAAGCACGCGTTTTGCTCCAGTGCATTTTAAGAATGACAATCTTGACAGCGTTTTGCACTCATTTATTCCAAGATCAAATTTGTACCATTCGAATACTCGAAACAACAAATCTTCACAATACAAGGCATACGTTGCCTCGAACGCGAACATATTGCATCGTATGAGACGTAAAATCTCGAAGGAGGGCCCTCATAGTTTCAATATGAAGGCATGATTCAAATGGAATTTTATGTTTCCAATATTCGACAAACCTGCCATTTTGAAAATTGGGAAATATGCTCTCGTTTTTACTGAAAACTGACATGCACGTCGAGTATGAGAGTGAACAATTACTTTTGATCGGTGTTTTCACTTTACGAATATGACAAAGCCGCTATTGCAAATATAGAAATCTCAATACGGTGCCATCCACGGATGCAAAAATTTCCTCAAATCGAAATGGAATGCACCACTTTTTGGCTTTGGGAGCAGAGAATTTCATCATTTCGTGAAATACGAAGATCAAATTCCCTGGATAGTCCTCGGTGGCCGACTCATCTTCGTACACCGTTTTCAAATCTGTTTACGATCCATCGCGAGTAGTTTAATTCTTTTCTCTCAGCGACTGCCTTGATGTTGCTCGGTCGACAGCTGTACGCGAAAAATTTTGAATTCTGAAAAGTTCTCGCCAAAGCTCATCGTTTTGATCAACACAAATCGTCCAGGACATACTTCAAACCAGATGCGCAAAACCTGGGATCTGCATTTCTTCCAGAGCCCTCTGTTGCGTACGTTTTCGTCGCGTACTTAAAAACGCTGGCCTGTAGAAGTTGAGTCGCTCACTAGCTCTGATTGCTTTGACTGCTTCATATGAATCGTGCGAAAGATTCGAGTCGTAAAGCTCTCAGATCGCCCGGAGCTGCATCGGTTTCCTTGTATCCCCTTATATCTCTGTTTCCAATCTCACAATTTCACAGACGAGAGCCCACGGTGGCTGAGAATTTTGTCGAAATTTTTCTGTTGAGACAATAAGTGGTCTGGTGGTGAGGAGGGGGGGGGGAGGGATACAGGGGCGCATTAACAATCTCGGATCGAGTCGTCGAGCGTTTGTTAAGTTTCAGGCTCGCCAGAGGTATCAGATAGCTACGTGAGCACTCTGATTTTCATATTGGAATGAACTTATCGAATATAGGCATTATTATTTGAGTTATTTTAGATTTTCTATTGTACGAAGGGGTCCCAAATTCGAATGTCTATACTCACAGCAAGTGGCTCTGCGACCAAAAAGATGTATCATCCTGTTCACATGCCAAGATTTTCTTTCTACTCTCTTTCGTTCATTACAGAGCGTTAAAAGACCCATAACGCGATGATACGTACCTGCATACACGCGCAGAAAGAATTCAAGTGGAAATACTTGCAATTGGCCGGATCTCCCTCAGTATATGAATGCGCGCATGGCGACGAGTACATAGCTATGGGCTTGATGAAGCCACTCCCTCTTTTTTTTCTGCATGCATGACTTTCCGCGCTCTACAACTCCGCTATATCAAGTACTCGAGAGAGTACTTCATCTCCGTGCTTGTCAATCCCACCGGTCTTGAACCCCATTCAAGTTTAGGTTTTGCACTACCGTTACCGAGTCCTTTCTCTTCTTCCCTGTGCAACTTATTATTCCTTGATATACAGTACTGATCAAGAGTCTGAACATAACTCACATTCTTTTCTTTTGCTGTTAAGTTTGTGATTTCAGATACAATGAGCCATGGTATATAGGCTCCGTTTTGGCTCACTTCCAAATCCTTCTAAGCTCTTCAAAATTTTCCCATCCAATTCTTTGTTCGCCACACCGAAATTACCTTACGTCAGAATAAGTATAAAACTTCGCAATTTCTTTGTTAATTCGAATTTTTCAAACTTTGAGGAGAACCAACAAGTGTTGATTCAATTTGTGACACGAAAATCTAAACATCGCAACTTTGAACATGATGTTTAGGTATTCGTGCTATAAAATGTCATATGAAACCGCGTGCGGGGGGAGTTTTGATACGAAGGACTTGTATCACTTGCTTCGCTCGTGTCACAAACTGTCCTTCGTACAAAACTACCTGTCCACGAGCGGTTTCATAAAACACTATTATGGGTCCTGGAAAAAAAACGTCGGAGCTTTGGGGTACGATTTTAATTGTTACATCAATTCATTTACGCCAATCTGGGGCGATTATCAACAAACATCGACATGAGAATGTATCTGTCACGAGAACTATAATTTGTTGCAAAGTATTAGGACTTATCCTTGCTCTACCCACGATGATCTTCCCGTGACTGTCAGATTGTGTAATAACCTTGCCTGATCCAGAATCCACTCGATAACTATTAAAAACGAACTCGGCTCTCGACTATTTCTCCCTGAGATCATCTTTCCGTGACTGTCAGATTGTTTAATGATGAAAGAGAAGCCTCGCTCGATTCAGAAATCACTCAACAACTATTAAAAGACGGAATCAGCTCCTGACTATTCCTTCAAATTCCGAAGGATTTTGGATTGTATCTATCCTAATCCTTGGAGTTTCGTTAAGTTGAAAATAGATCTAAAAATCACACAGGAAATCGCCTTAGATTTATCTCAAGGAATGATGTACTGTTGTACTCAGGGGGATTTTGGCTTGGGGAAGTTGTAGCCCTCGCTTCGCTTGGGCCACAAACACCACCTTAAAATTGCCTCCTCGCGATGCGCAAAGTACTCTACTACTGCTGATAACAAACTTACAATAGGAGCATCAGGTGTGCAGATGACAGATATCGACCATACTACTTTATTGGGAATCTTATTGTTTCGATGAGAAATTGAGAGACCCCGAAGGGCTTAATCCATCAGGCTCTCCATCCAGAGACACAGCTATGATTATAAGCGAGGACAAAGTCTTACCAGTACATGATTAATCGATACAGATATACTATAGTACTATCGATCTCTACACATCTGTATCTCAGAACAGAAGGCTCATCGCGTCAAATTTTCCAGGGTTTCTTTGTACCTCGTCAAAATAAGAGGATTTTCAAATTTTGGTCAAAATCTATAAGATCCGCACTTTTGGTGCTGCTCTCCTTGTTAGTATGTTTAAACTCTTATCATGATTAAGGATATCATGATCATTGAATGATTTTTACTGATTGCGGGAGAGAGAGAGAGAGAGCCCATGATTTGTCAAGTATACAGGGTGGACGCCGTTCTTTGCAATACCATCAAATGGGGTGCTTTGACATACACTTTTCGTAATTTCTATCTCATTTGGCTTGTAACCACTGCAGGCCGTTGTTAATCCTACTCTTATTCATGATCACTCAAAAGCTCACAGTCTTAGCTTTCGATTGAGGGCTGGTAAGCCCCAATCAGATGTTTCTAGCGGGAGTTATGAGCTTTTGAAAGAGTGTATCAAAGTCAGGACGCGTTGCGGTAACTTTGTCACACTCATAGTAATTTTGCATCTCTAGCTGCCATAGAGCAACTCAAGCTGCCCGAATCGATATTTTCTAATCACCGTCTGGAAGCTGAGAGTTCTCCCTGTTCATTGACCTACCATACAAGTCCTTTTGGTCAACTCCATCTCCTACGATCACTGTAATGTAAATTTGTCATCAGACCTCAGCGCCAGTGACAGGGTTGCTTCTTGAGGTGAAAAAATAGCTCACACGTCGTTTCTGTCGTATAAACCTTATAACTCGGCTCCCACGCATTCAAATAAGACGTTTCTCAGCTCATTTGAAAGTTCTCTTCAACGACTAACTGATGAAACAATACTAGATTATTATGTGAATGTTGAATGATAGCTAAGGAGTAGCCTTTGAGTGTATCAAAGTTACCCCGACCCAGTCAAAAGTAGGGGGCTATTTTGATTTTTCGATCTTAACATTTTCAGTAAGCGAGAGTACCCCAACGTAACCATAGTTCCGTCAAAATAACGACACGGGACGATGATCACGCGAGATTCGTCCAACACAGGTGTTTGTACGAAGTCAATTTCTTGGAGCAAGCATTTTCCGCTTCAAAACTCAGTCTTTCGGAAAAGCCGGATATGAACAATCAAAAAGCTGCCAGACACGCCAGGTAGCAAAAAACATAGTTTACGCATGCATCAAACGACGAAAATTGGTTCTAGAGCCATACAATTATATTAGCTACTTCACAAGGAGCTATGCTCTGCAAGTCTTTTTCTCGAAGCGTAACAAAATTGCCCTCCATGAAACAAAGTTGCCCCATTTGACGGTAGTCAATTGCACTTCTCTATTTGATTTCTCATACAAGAATCATATACTTCATTTTTTCAACCAATATCACAATCATATTATGTATCGAGAAGCGGGCAGAAATCTATGGATCTATGTGAAACGCAACTGACTTCTCCATTTTGCAATCGTCTATGGTTGGGTCTGTGAACAATCCCAACCATGAGAGGGTAAGTTTATGAGCTAACACTACTCAGTTGCTCTTCAGAGTTTCGACGATGCAAATCAAAAGGTCCACAAATCTCGACACAAATTTTATCGCTGACACTTGCACGGCCGAAAAATGATATCGGTCCATTCTAATCCATTTGCAGACTGCATACCTACAGTTCCAACTGGGGCCGTTCTTGTCGCCCTTTCACAATTTTACGTCGAGCAATGAAACTACACGCGTTTCGGCCGCACTGCAGGGAGATCGAGGGTAAACAAAAGGACTGCCCTTGAATTACGCAAGAGAATTTTTATACGCAATTCCCCTGTGACTGTGGCACTTTCATTCCTGCGCGGCCCGCCGCATCACGAAGAAAGTCAACACCGCGTCTGGTCGCGCTGCCTACAAAGGATCGTAAAAATTTCGGTGGATCCTTTGCTTCGCCTCGAATCTCACTCCGCACCCCTATATGTATTGCTGTGAATGGCCTGAGCGCGTATATGGAGTCACGCGCTCGAGCCGCCCCGAAATGCGAGATAGCCATCTCGCGGTGACACAGCCCAGACGAGTCGAATGAAATGGCCCGGGAAACCGCCGTAATTCTTGCTCTGGATAACTAGATCCGTCAACCATAATAAAAGTTCGACGAACCCTCGACGATATAAATGGCGATACTGTGCGTTGCGATGTAGAGGGCATACAAAAGACAATGCAAATACTAAACCTGTATGATAAATAAATATAATGGCATGGTGTATGAACTGATTAGTTGTTGAACTTGAACATCAGGTATGCCGTAATTCAATTTCAATATTTATGTTGCGCCTCAATCTATAAGCGAGTCACAAAGCATTGTAATCGTTCCCGGCTAATTTTCGCTTTTTCAACTCTTTTTTTATGTTTGTGGTTCTAACAATTACCCTGATGAAAACTTGCAACATGTTTT
>JAPYYZ010001259.1:0-16290 GCA_030522705.1 Eretmocerus eremicus
ATTATTCGGGGTAGTTTCAACCCCCTTTGACCTTAAGGGCTGAAAATTGTTGGAAAACATACCCTCAACATACTCTATCGAATGGTATTTTTTTTTATCCAGATCGGCTCGTGGGCAATTTTCACCATCATACCCGGCTATACCCTTAACCCCGGTTGACGGAAATTCGTTAAAAAGCTTGGTACACGACCACTACTCGATTAAATCCAATGCCTCTGGCAACAATATCTCATTCTTACTATCTTATGTCATTTCTGCCTACAATGACCGCCCATTTAATGTCAGTGTGCTCATAACGTAATACGTATAAAGTGAAGATGGAGCAGATCGCAATCCTTTACCTGCGTTGGGTGGAAAAGTCACTGTTGGCGGAGGTGGCGGCGACTGATGCTGTTGTTGCTGGTGCTGCTGGTGCTGCAAATTAGGCGATGAGAAGTTGCCGTAATTCACATCATGTGGCGTGTGATGCGGATGTGAATCGTAGATGCTTGGGGGAGCGCCTTGACCTCCAAAGGAACTTTGACCCGGAAAGGGCGCGGGGTTGGTCAGTCCTGAGGAATCGGGCCGCACTTCCCCCCGCTGTGGAGATCTGGCATCGTCGCCGGTGATGGATGACAGAGAAAGATTGGGCAATGAAGACAGAATAGCAGTGAAGTAGCTCTGTTTTGGGGCCTGATTTTGCGAGCCTGCGGCAGATGTCAAATCCAAAGTCGGATCCACTGATGTGTTTGAATTGACGCTGCCGTCATTTGGAAATGCTGGTGCCGAGGCAACTGGTTGCAAAGTGTTTTCGAGTCCGGCTAGTGGAACAGGATCTGTGAACAAATTACAGAATCAGGAAATCAGGAGCTGAACGGTTTGATTGAGAGATCGGGTGGTTTATGCGTTGGAATAGTGCAATGGCGACGCAACAACGTTTTGGGTACGGGTTGGTGACCCTTTTCTCGGGTAGTCAGCAACAAGTAAGTCTATAAAAACGATGCATGGGTTCTTTACCAGATATGAACTTGAAAATATTCAAAAACTGTGGAATTTCGTAGTTAACAAACAATGGAAACTTCGCCTGCCAAAGAATCTGTTCACGCAATTTGGGAGGCTGAGACACGAATGAAAGTATGTATGAATCAATTTTTAAATTGATACCAGTCTCACGTTGCTAAACTACGAAAACTTATTTCAATACTGGTTTGTGGCGAACGTTGGTAAGATATCGACACTCGAGAGCAAGAAAGTCCTATCTCATTTTTGAGAAAATAAAAAGCCCTATCTCAAAATTTCTTAGTAAAAAAGCCGTATCTGAAAGATTTTAAGTAAAGAAGCCCTATCTCGAAAATATAACGGGAAAAGTTGTGTCTTGAAATGTTCGAGAATGAGGATCAAGCAGCTGAGAAAAGAGTTTAGAGATGAACAGGAAGGTTTTCTCAGCCACTCGACCCTTTTTCTTGAAAATTTCAAGACAACTTTTCGCATCATCATCTTGGGATAGGGATTTTTTACTCAAAATTTTTTAGATAGGGCTTTTTTAAGTTGAATTCTGAGAATCGGTCTTTCTATTTTCTCAAGCGTGAGATCGGGCTTTTTGTTCCCTCAAAAATGAGATAGGACTTTTTGATTTCTGAATAATTGAGATAGGGTTTTTTTGCTCTTGAGTGTCAATATACAAATCATTCGGATCAGAAAGGCTGTTGATAACAAATATAGTTTCAGGAGTGAATTATGTTCAAGAGTATAATACGGTAGCCCAATAGTCTAGTCTCGATCATTCATTTCACAAATAATTGGATGATTTTATTCGTTTCTGAAACTTCTTCATTGAACTTAAAGAGGTGGAATAAAGTTCGAAAACTCGAAACAATTCTATTTTCATATAATATCTTTGGAGCAGTGGCTAAAATTTCCCTTCGACATTTAACTCGTTCACTATTGTGTCCCTCCAGGGGACAAAATCGATTTCCAATAATTCGCGATAACTTTTTTGGAATGCATTGGAAAAATCTGTGAAAATTCTGAAAGATTCCTGCCAACATACAGAATATATTGGTCCACTATTTGGGTTTGGATATCAAATCGTAGATACCAGAAAAATAAAAAACGAAAATTTTTCAAAATTTCAATTTTGCCGTTTTTCGCCATTCTACCACCTCAAAAACATATTTCGACATTCGGCGAGTCATTTCTGATACGAGGCGCAATTCTGTAGGGAACGGGTTAGTTTCAACTCAAAAATTCGAATATTGTGCTGGAACTTGTCATCAAAACTCATTATTAAGGTCTTTATCATCAATACGGATTTCTAGTCCGTGAAAAAGGTTCGGATTCTTTTTTCTTCGGAGAAAATTATTCGGTGGCTTTATACACCTTCCATTTCCTAAGGTTTTGCAGGCATTATCGACGATGCAATATTTCACTGCAAGAATTTTGGAGCTCCAATATGGAAACTTGAAGAATGGGAGACTTGAGTCGAAGAAAAATTCCCCAAAATGCTATCTCTTCATGGAAAATAAAGTTCCAACTTGAATCGTCAATTCTCAGAAACCGACTTTATAGTCCAAAAGTTTGAGGCTCTCGATGGAAGTTTGATAGATTACGAAGTTTCATCAATCTATAATGAAATCATACTATCTCAATTATTCACGATGCTTGCTGAAGGTTGTAGTTGATTGATAAGAAAGCGAATCCAAGAAAGTCTAAGATCAAGGAAAACGCATTTACGTCGATGCAATTCAGTACTGACGTATGTCAATGAATTAAATCATCAGAGGTGATAACCTAATGAGAGTAAACACAAATAGTTCGATCGTTTATGTATCAACAAAGTTTTCTAAACATGTTTTCATCGACCCAGTCTCTATTCCCGAGGTTGAGAACATCAATCATACTCGATTATTGAAACTAGAATAAACGCAATATCGATGAAACTTTCTAAAATCTGATCTGCTTTGAAACACCAATACTTCGCGCCCCATACGCCTTGAAAGCTCGTGTTATGTTACGTCTGAATCGTTTTCTTTCTTTTAAATTCCGATCTTCGTGAGGTATGAAATTCCTTCAAATTATGGAACGATTGCAGTTTGATGGTGAGAAAAAATGCCATAAAGAGTTTACATCCCGATACTAATATACTTGGAAATACTAATGATGATTGTCTCGGCTTTGTGCATTCAAGTTGCTCCTATCTGCCTAAACGCGCATTGAGATTAGAATCCATCACGCACGATAACATCAGCATCTATTAAATGCTAACTATTCGCTTTAGAATTTTTCTAATCACTTTCAAGCAGTCAACAAAAGTTTGAATGGATTTTTTTATCCGAGTAATACTAGCTTTTCCGTACTATGAGATCAAACGAACATGGAATTTGTTTGTAGACTGTGTAAAGAAAATTTTCTTCTGTTTTTGAATTTTTTTTTGCAGAGATTTGCATTTTTTAATGGGGAAAATTATTCAGGAGAGCTATGAAGCCCACGTATTGATCGAATGAATTAATACTATCTAAAAAGGCTCGAGCGACGAACGAAATAGTCAATGTAAATGATACCGAAACATTTTTAATGACTTCAAGCAAAGAGATAATGAGGCGATGGAGGACAAATCGATTTAAATTCAATACACAATGAAGTTCGGCAGCCTCACAAAAAAGAAGATGAAAAAATGTTATGATAAGAGATCCTCGCGATTCAAGATGATAAACGTTCTTCAAATGTATTTTCATCGTTTAAATGAATGCTTTACTGTATATTAAATCAAAAATAGACAGATTCTACTTTGCTAAATCAGAATCAACGATTCTGACATTTTAAAGCATTATCTTTGGATTGATCTATACAAGAAATAGCTAATGTGCATGCATATATATGCTATCTGCGAAAAACGTTGGCTTGATTTCCTCATCGACCAAAGTGCAAGTACACATGCGCGCACACAATGAAATAAATGTATGTTTCAAGCGCAAACACGAAGAACCGACATGAAGGTCGTGTGACAGTGAGAAGAGTTTCACTCGGAAATGTTGGTGAATGCATACACGTGCATACGTTCTCATCGAAACTCAAATATCTTGCTCTAAACTATTTTGCGTCGACATGAAGAGGGTGGTCAAATAATATTATTTACAAGTGAAACATTATAAATTCAGAAATTTTAAATCTCTCTTGAACATTTTGGGCAGTTTATTATAGAAATTTCTCTTCAGCAGAAACACGGAAATACGTCTTCAATCACACATTCTTTAAAATATGGGTACTTGATATTGAGTTTATTGAAGAATCGATGTAAGTAGGGAATTTATAGGCTAAATATTTGAAAATCTTGAATGTCCAATCAAAATCGATTGTGGATAATCAAGGTCTAAGATAAAATTGTTTTGTTCAAGAGTCCGATTTCAGCACAGAAATGAATAGTATAATAGACAATGCCAGTTGCGATTAATTACACCAAGCGTAAGTGATATTGAAGGAATAATATTGATGAAAATTTCATGAAAGTCGAAACAGGTTAGAAATGGAAAACCATTGTAAGCTAGTTTGTTCCAAGACATAATCTTTGATGGAAAAGAGATTTGCCATATTGGTCTGTCAATAACATTGGATAGGAAAGCACCTCATTTTCAATCAACCATGTAAAATTTTGGTCTTGAAGTTGTATGCGAACGTTATGATGAAACGTAAACTGGCACAATTCCACTCTAGACATATCTTGAAAATAACTCAAAATTTCGGGCAAGAATAGTTCATATACTTTTTGCAATTCTGATCAGATTGGGTGAGAGAATTCCCATTCTCAAATGCGATCAAGAAGATGATTAATACCCACGCATCTCTCGAAATCTCGCTCGGAATGAGACGACCTTATGTCTAATACACAATCGTAATTCATTATGCTATAATCACTGCTCACATTTTGTTCTGATGAGGATGTTTCACAATATAATTGTGTGGCAGAGTACTGGCTACAATGAGTTTCACTTTTACTTCCGATGATTCAATACGTATACGTATTTCTACATTTTCGCGAGTGAAGGTTCGCAGTTTGGCACGACGCACAGCACGATAAAGAAGCCATCGCGCCGACTGATGCGCCTTTCAACGCGCATGTCTGAGGGAAGCTCGAAGTTTCAGTCATACGTCCGCGACCCTCCACCACGTGGCTGATGAATCAAGCTCGAAGGGGTTGCGCTTGCGAGGGATGACAGTTACCGACTGCTTGTAACGTCGGTTGTTGCACCAGAGTTTGAAAAAAGATTGCACTTTGTGTCTTAGATTTTCGAAAAGTAGCCAGTATCATTATACTGTGCTTCAAACATAATTTCCAAAGCACTATCAAAATAGGCTGGATTTCTATAGAATCCACCAACCATACCTCGTCGGCGCTCTGGCAGACAGCTGAATTAGCTACTTTTGTATTTTACATGGAAACGTTACAAATGCTACGGACTTTTAGACATGATTTTGTATGATGTGATTATCCAATCTAATCTCATGAGAAATATCTGCTTGTACGAAAATTATATTTACCAAACTGCGCAGATAACAGGAAGAGGAATGGCCAGGCGAAGACTGAAACATGGATATATCTGTGACCCCATTAAAGTCACAATGGATTACACATCCAACGTTTGATGAGCGTTCTTCAATTAGCCCATCTCTCACAATTATCTTCTGACACGCATACAACGAAAATTCTCTTTCGTGCGAAATGGTTAATGTCGGGTGAGCTTCTACACTCAACAAGGAGTGAAGAGATACTGACAAATCGTTCATCAGCTGGTAGCAGTAACACACGATATTCAATGTTTACGTTGGGAAATATTATGATTGAGTATTCCCTTCCTCATATATGAAGAATCGCCACGTGTTTTTCATCGGATAAGTGACGTCTTAAAGCCATTTATTACGTGTGTTGATGCAGAATGATCTTCGTTGACATAATGCCCTGCTCAATGTAGAGTAATTCTAGCATTTTTATCGAAAGAAGCAAAATGGGTCATCCGTGTGATCCACTTTCAAAATGCAGCGTTCGGTGGATTAATCTTCATTTGGTTGTCTAACGAGAATATTTAGTGCCTGAATAGGTCGATCATCACCACGTTTACCTTATTATCAGACATGGCTTGTACCTTTCAAAAGATATACAAGTTCATGACTGTCCAATAATTTCTTTGTTGATTACATGCAATTACAAATGTAATATTGTAATCTTTCGATAAATTTGAAATTCCCAACATCAAAAATACACGTTAGCAAAAATCTTGAAAAAAAATTAGAGGACTTGGGATTGATGCTGCGTTGCTCGGGGATGGTTACTAATGCGCAAAACACTGCGTGAGGGTGAATTACCATCCCCGAGGAGCAACGCAGCATCAATCCCAAGTCCTATAATTTTTTTCTCCAAGATTTTTGCTAACGTGTTTTTTCGACGTTGGGAACTTCAAACACATATCTTCCGTGGGTATTCAGCGAATATAACTATTTTTGCAATACAATCGGTAGGATTTATTTTCAGTCGAGTACTAGATTCGGGCTCACTATCAGTCAATATTCTCACTTCCAGGTGAGTCTTATCGTCGAGGAGAAACACATTCTGAAAAGATCTAAGTACTTCTTTGATGAATTCAAGAGATCTTTGGCTGTAGATACAATCTTGCAAGGTGATAATAATTCTACATGAATCTTTATTTTATAGGGTGAATCTACTTGCTCAAAGACGAATTTGCCGTGACCTTGGAATGAGCTTGGAATTGCTGATTCGTCTGTATTGTAGATTGTTGGTTGTGAAGACTGCCAAATTTATGTAGAATTTTTTCGATGTTACGGAGTTGTGACTTTTGTCCTATCGAGGATCGATAGAATAAATTAATGCTGCATAGATAGATCTTCATTTGTCACATAATGATGAACATAAGCGCGGGATACTTGACATTCCCAATCGTAAATAACAGAATATATGAAATTTACGTCTCTACAAAGTAACGAGGATTATCACGGACCGTTCAATCCATTTTGGGCAAGGCGCTATCAGTTCATTACATGTTAAGATTATCGCGGAATACTAAACATTGTCACAGCCAAAAGAGATAACATCAAGTATGACACAAAAAAGCTAAGAAAGAAAATACAAGATCGCGTAAGGTAAGAGATAGTGTCTGGGATTCTCTCGCGCTGTAGGAGGTGTTCTCGGGAACGAGGTCCATTAAAGCTTTGCCCTTTGTATCTGGAAGGAGCTCCTCCCCCCCTTCGCAGGTGTCGTTCGTATAAACGAGAGTGTTATAACACTCTTGCTATATAAGATATAAGGGTCCCTCGTTCGAAGCGGGGGTTACGTTCCTGGAGCTTACCGGGTATACCAAAACCGCGGTAAACGAAGCATGGCTCTTTATGGAAAAATGAGGGATGCGTTCCAAGACTCAACACCCACATACCGAGATTGAACTTTTTTTTGTTTTCTAAATTTGTATAAACCATTGTAAATTCGTATATTTTTTATTTTGGATTAACTGTTTAGGTGAAACTCGCAGAGTCGAGATCTCTGATATAATGGTCCATCGCATTATCATGGTTGGAACCAATATTCTAGTATCGAGTTAGTATCAGTCTTTGACACAAAAACGTTTTGAAATGTTTCGAAACTCAAAATCAATTTCGTAAAGAACCCTGCCGCGTTACTACGAGCCCATGTTTTTCATTTCAGCAATTTGCACAAAACCTGACACGTTTCAGCTCTTGCAGCAGTCCTTAATGATTCAAGCAAGCTGTGAAAAGTATTCGAAACCAGATTTCTCAAACGCTGTCTTGGCTTGGGTCAAAATGATTGAAGTTGACGAATCCTTGTAATTGTCTTACTTCATTTGTCGACCCTTTGTTTGGCTAAAATCGAGACTGTATTCGCAAAAATGGAGATAACTTGAGTGACTTTTTACATAGGTTGAGTATACCTATGCATATATTCATGGTCTATTAGTACTTTTCCACATTTCTCGAATACCCTATTGATTCGAATCAAAAGAAGACTTGACGAAACTAAATTAGACAACGACAAATGGTCATCATTTTGTATTTTGACCCAAATCAAAAAAGTGTTCAAGGATTCTAAGTAAACTTTTTTTTTGGCGGTGGCTGTACGGCTCCGATATGTTCTCTAAAACAAGGAATTCCATTCAGAGAATTTCTTTGTAGAGATTGAATGTTCAGAGCGATGATCGCGAGTACATGTCTGATTCTCTGAGATCATCAAGATATTTTGAATTTTACATATCTCGATTATAAAATTCTATTTTAGATGGTGACTTAGCAAAGATGTTGATCAAATTATCACACGCTTTTGCAATTCTTTACTCGTGAGTATCGAACGCTGATATCTTTTATTTCAAGTACTTTTGCCTGTAATCTTTCATTGATTAGCATGAAGCACCATTATGAGATATTCTTCGTTCAAATATAGATTTCCTACAGCCAAGCTCCCCAAAAGATATTTCATACGAAATCACCAAAGTATCTATAATTGATTTTCTCCAAATTAAAGACACAGGAAGATTAAAATCTACAGTGACGTCCGGAAAATTTGAGACTTGCTGAGCCCAAGTTAAACATCAAAATTTTGAAATTGAAGAATTTAAACCGGGCCGTATCGATTTAGAATTGTAAACTGGAAAACAACCATACCAGTAAAGCTGTAATTCGTATTTTTCGATATTGATATCAGATTCGAAACTTGGGTGATCTCAGGAACATAAAGATTGCTTTATTACTCTGAAAAAATAAAAAAGTTTGATATGTAGTCGAAACCCCGAAAGGAACGTGGACGCTAAAATTTCAACTATGTGTATTTCTATGCTGAATAGTAAGGCCTCAAAAACTTTTGAGAGAAGGATTTGAACATCTCTTGACTTGAACAGGTGAGTAGTAGATGCAAATATCGTTGTCTCTCTTGTGAACTCAAAAATATTTCATAATATAGATTTTGATTTTAAAGAATAGAAATGACAAGTTTTAACTAAATCGAATGAATCCAATTTGAAAAATACAAGTTATGAGGCACTGAGTTGAACATCTGATTCATTTCTACAAAGTCTATGAATGATTCTTATTTTTGTTCACCAGATTTAATAAACATATGCTTGATCATCTTGTAACATGCTGTCAAAAAATTTCATTTTTGTATTGGTTTCTGTCCAGATGAATATTAGCAATGATTCATTCTAGTCAAAAGATGAGATCAGAGATAATCATCAGATGTAATCCAACAATATCAAATTATCGTTGAAACAAGATGTACAAGAGTTGAAATGACAGGATGCATAAAGAAACAACTGCGTACAAAAATTTTCCAGTCAAAATATGGAGACAATCTTAGTTTGAGTCTCATACTTCACATGTGACATTGTGTTTGAGTTTAGGGTCTTGAATTGGTGAGAAAATAAATGAAGAAAATAAGACAGAGAATACTGGAACATGAGTCCCAACGCTGAACTTAGATGCGGGTAAAACATTGGAGGATATTAGTAGATGGCTCGAATCGCATATTTAATGATCTATAGTAAGGTTGGGGCTAAGTTGGTTGCTCAAGATTTCTGGATGATAGATGATGCCTAAAATTAAAATCCACTTATCGACATTCAGTCTTCATTCAAACAGAACTCATAACAAAGTTTAAATCTACCTGAGAAATACTTATCAAATATTTTAGAGGCTAGAAAAAGTGAGTGCATCATGTCAAGATGTTCAGAAAAGTATCAATTTTTTTTGTCATCATGTAACAAAACTTATTTTGTCACCTAGCTGTGTCAAATTTTCTAAGAAATTCGAGAAACATCTCTTACTTTGGAGAAATACTTGGGTGTGATTTACACGAGATAGCCTGTGTTGATACGACTTGTTTTTGAGGTTAGAGGTCCCAATTTTTATCGGGACCTATAGGTACGGATGATCAATGGATTATATTCCCTCAAGATTCAACTCACTCACCGTCTTGAAGTACAGCAGGAGTTGCTGGTGTAACTGGCATGAGCAGGGCACTCTCAGGGACGCTGAACGGGAACTCCACCTGTGCGGCCGATAGCAATGGATTGCTAATCGGTTTGGCTCTCGGCAGACCTGGCAGCTGCTGCCTCTGCATCTTGCTTTACTGGTTTCACATCTATTGTTGGAAATTCACTTTCATTTACCCTTGTGATTCCACTCAAGCATCTGTATTAAACGCTTAGGCAGTATTCATCCCGGGGAGTCACAATTTTTTTTGAGCTTTCATATGAGCTTTTGCTGCCGCACAACTTCGGCTTTACACGTAAGCACCAGACTGCTGCAGACTATACGCAGACTTTTACTGTACAATAAACACGTGGGAACCTCCGACCGAACTATAGGTATACCTGTATCTATATAGTCGTACTTTCATAGCTCCGCGACGTACACTAATAATAATGCACATAAAAATACCTATACTTAGCTATGTGTGTGTACACATACACGCGTATGTATAATTTACACACATATAAACCAAAACGTGTTACAGACCTTTTTCTCTCTGAATTATTTTCCGGACTTCCATTTTCTACAATATTTTCGCCAAATCATAGTTGAACCACTAGTTTTGAAGCGCAACATCCACCAAAAAAGTCCGCGCTAAGATGATTAATCGGATGGTTTTTAAAATTGAAAGAGGAATTAGTTTTAATTGAGTACAATTTTTTCATTTTGTTTATTAATCCTCAAATAATCCTAACAGCATGCTCTGTATGTATGCTATCCTTTTGACAGTTGGATGGATCACATTTTAAATTGGATATGCACTCAATTTTGATGTGATTGACATAGATAATCACTTCAATAATGTTTACAGAGAACCAATCAAAATTCACGAAGTGCAACTAGCATCTTATGCTAGTTTTGGTGAATTATTCTCATTGTTCATCAGTAGAACTAGAAACCATTCTATTTGGGCTCAAAAACTGTAGTTGTAAATATTACCAGATTAATCACAAAACCTTGATTGTGATGTCAAGATCAGAGATGAGCACAAAAAGTATTGTTACAATCTTGTATGATTTTCAGCACAGAATAAGCGTTTGTTCTCTGATCCTCATCCATTTGATGGTGAAACTAGAGATGCCTGGCTTACACACAGAATTTATACATTCTTGAGCAACAATCTCATTTTGCTTTGCCTTGGGCAGCCACAGATGCGATAGCTGCTTTTACTGTCTCTTCATCACCAAGGAACTTCATAGAAACAACTGGTTTGAAATTTTCATCCAATTCATATACAAAGGGGATCCCAGTAGGAAGATTCAATGCCATGATTTGATCATTGCTGAGTTCTGAAAAAGATTATATAATGAAAGATTAATTGGGAACATTATATTTTTTTCTAAATAAAGAATCTGTAAAATTGCAAAATTGCATACTATTTCTTAAGTTAATTGTGATTTGCATGAATTTTCAATTCCCAAGCATGTAATAAGATGGGAATAAGTTCAAATGTACTCCTAAATTGTGTAGTCATCTCAAACAAAATATATGCAAATAAAGAATAAAAGATGTGAGCAAGGTTGTTGACGAACTCACATACTTTGTAACTATGGTTTATATGAGTTGATATCTTGATGAACAAGATCTAAAGTTTATCACAGGTCACATATAATACTCATGGAGATAGATATCAACATAGAATACTACATGATATTGCTTCATCCTAATTTGAAAGATTAGAAGTTCAAGATTTCTTGGCATAAATATAGTTGCTTATGAGAGTGAGGGTTACTTACGGTCAAGATGCTTGACAATTCCTCTCAAGCTGTTTCCATGAGCTGCAATTATAATTTTCTTGCCTTCTTTTAGCTGAGGAATGATAGTGCCATCCCAATATGGCAAAGTACGCTCAATTGTTAGTTTCAAAGACTCAAATTTGGGGAATTCTTCTGGTTTTGGTTCATTTGCGTACCTAGCATCTTTGACTATTGCATCATAATACTTGTGATCTGGTTCCATGGGTGGTGGAGGGGTGTCAAAGGATCGTCTCCAGATTTGCACTTGCTCTTCTCCATATTTTTGAGCAGTTTCAGCTTTATTCATTCCTGTTAACCCACCGTAATGGCGTTCATTCAGACGCCAGGTTTTGTGAATAGGGATATTTTCTTGCCCTATTTCTTTGAGGATGGTTTGAAGGGTATTTTGAGCTCGTGTGAGGACAGAAGTGTGAGCAACATCAAAAGTGATTCCTGCTTCCTTCAGAGCCTTTCCAGCTGATAAAGCTTCACTCTTTCCTGAAAGGTACAGTTGAGATATTTCTTGTATTCAGATTTTCTGAAGGATCCTCACAGAGAGAAAAGATAATTTATAACAGAAATAAGAATTCTGAATAAGGTTCAGATATCAGTGAAATAATAAATTGGTGATTAGACTGAACATTGAATTATTATATCTTCCTGACCAAAGATTCTAGTAAAAGATGGGTGGAGCAGAGGATCAGTGGTCTGTAGAATTAGGAAGGATCAATTGCCTTGTCAGTCATAATGGTTCAAGTCATAGCTACGTTGGAACACAGTAAATTGTGACGAGCACCGCTGAAGAATGAGACAACTTCTATTCTTGAGAAACTCAAATTAATAACCTTACCAAGAGTGCTGTTCTCCTTGACATTGAATGTATCATAAATGAATTTGTTATAATCGGATATGTAATCTCACATATTCATGTGCAAGTAAATTTTCGTAATAAGTATTTAGCGAGTGGAATTCATGTTAAGATAATCGATTATTTGACGAAATTTTGAGAAAGTGACCTTTTGCCCTTGAAATTGAATTCATACCTTTCTCAGACAAACCAGCATCATACCATCCACAGAATAAATTGAGTTGATTCCATTCGCTTTCGCCATGGCGAACCATAACAATCCGGTACTTTGACATGTTTCAGATTTACTTATTCCGAACTCTCCTACAACTCGGTCACGTCACCGATCGTACAGAAATAATCAATCCGCAAACGTGGGGCTACGAGCTACGAGAGTGTAGCTTTTTGGCGCGTGCGGATTGCGCGCAGGTGTCTTCTGCTTCTTCTTTAGTATAGTTCACTACCCTATATATATATATATAAGCGTACAGTTGGCTGTGGGAATATATATATATATATATATGTACGTACCCTTTTTATGCTCCGATCACTCTAATCACGCTCCGATCATTAGACAGGCCACGGGTTAATAAATTCCAAAATTGCTGATCAACGAATGAAATTTCATGTTCTTTGATGGACAAGGAAATTTCATTGGCCATTCTTATGTATGTATATACTGCTCGTCGAAATATACCTCGAAATATACTCGTTCATGTTCAACAAGTGGTTATAAATAAAAAACAGTAGAACAAAATAAATGAATAGCGGATTCAGATGGAAAAAAATTAGATCTTTCACTGTGAATAATTACGGATGAACTCGGGGGGTGCTACGCTTTCACCTTGGTTGTCAACATAGAGCGACAGGAAGGTTGGTTTGGTTGGGAAGGAATTGGAATTGGGCAAATGCGGGTGAGTGCGGGTGACTTAGTGCGGGATCCTCATGTTTTCAGTTCATGATTTGGAACATTGCATTGAGATTTGGACCTCTGTCCCTTTGGGGCAATTGCCAGCTGCTGTGCTTGATAGCTGATACTACAGCGGTCAAGTGCTTTGAGAGAGATGGCATTAGCCTGGTAACTACCAAAAATTAGTTGAACAATTATGTAAAATGTTCTGAGTTGATACTAAAAGTCACATAAAACTAAATATTGAAATAGAAAGAAGATAATAAAAGTGAAATTGGTGCAACAAAAATCAACACAATTAAATTTTTTAAACTGTTAATTATGAAAGTTCACACAACATTCTTGACATCTTTGAGAATGGATTTCATGTACTCAAGATGAACATACAATTTTAATAGAGTACATGAAAATAAACAGTTTCCTATTTTCAGTGAAATGTGATGGCATCATCTCCAAGTCGTGACAAAATTGGTGATACTTTTCCAGAAAAACAAGAGGAACCACGAATTATCTCATCATCTAACTGGGAAATTAACAATGACAGGAATTTTGATGACTGTGTATCCACCATAGCTTTATCACAAGCTCAAGACAAGTATGTTGAACCGTTCTTGAGATTCATTATCTGGACATGCCAGCGGAATATTTGAAGAGAGCATGATCATCCACTCTCTTATGAGGTGATCAATTTGTTTTCAGGACTAATCTTGAGGATGTAGTTACTTTTGATACTTGCGTGGCTCTAAAACTGGATCCATCTGGGGAGTCTTGTATGGTAGAATTCAAAGTCTTGAATTCATTCAAGATAGTTCGTATTGCAGTTGTTTCAGAGGCATCTGTATTAGAATTTTTCAAACAATCAGGAGAATATGCTACTACAGCTTTTGCTGAGTTTGTTGACGAGTTTCAAGATCACGTGGTCTACTTTGCTGAAGCAAGAATTGAGCCACCGTCTGCTGAAGCTAGCATTAAGGTAATGAAATTTATATCTCAGGGGGAAAAATTGTTTGAATTGAGAATACAATCAACAGATTATAGAAATTCTGACTATGCCAACTGCTTTAAACATTCTAGTATGTTATTTCAAGCAATTTTTTTGTACCTCAATAACTAATGTTGTTCTAGTCTACAATATAGGGATGCTACCGACTAATTATAATTCTATATAACTTGCTTGTGAAGTTGCATCAAACATAAATTTGTCTGAATAGCAGAACAAATGTAGATAATGGTGCATTAATGACCTCTTTAAGAAGGTAGCTTTTGGGATGCATAGACGTGTTGAGTGTTCTATTGATAATGTTTTTGTTCTCAATGAAGTCATTCATTAACATGATGAAAATAGTAAGCAGGTTTGTGAGATTCTTCCAATTTTTCATTGTAGTTCACCAGGATAAAATCCAAGGGACCAACCATGTGGATCTATGGAATTAAGCTTGTCATAAATGGTGTAGGCATGGAAAATTCTCAACAAATGGTGAACCCAGATCTGATAGGAGATTTATCGTGTAAAGGAGTGCAATCAGATCTATCTGATACAGTGAAAAGATTTATAGAATCTCACACTCTTGATGGACACAGTACCCTGCGAAGTGATTTATTGTCTTATTCAGATGATCTAAGAAAACTTGGACAGAAATCAAAATTTGGTGCACCCAACAGCAATGGCCATCCTACTGATCCATCAAGCCATGATCTTGAGAACACAGATTCTAAAACAGAATCTGTGAGACTAGGCTCTACAAACTTGAAAATGTACATAGATAATAGACTCAGTGACTTGGAAAGACAGCTGATGCACAAGATTGAGACATGTCACCAAGACATTAGTGAAAAACTTGATGAAGTTCTCAGGCTGATAAGAAAAAATGATGCTGAACATTGAAACAACTTTGTCTTTTATGATCTGGAAAAGGTGCTTGGGCATCATTATATTAGCCTTTTGTACCACTGTGAAATTGAGCACTTCAATGAAACTACTTGAGAGTATGGATTTTTTAAAAAGTAATCTTTGAGTCTTTGATATTGATAAGTTCTATAAATATGAAAATAATTTATTAAAATACTGACGAATAAAACATAATTTCATTCTAACGTGCCCAATACTTAGATGAAATGAGATCATTATATCAAGAATTTGCACTTTCATTTTCCTGTTCTTCTTTTGCTCTGGCTTCTGGATCCCAATGATGTAACTGCTTACGCCATAATTTAACCATTCCATCCCATGCACGTCTACTGTGTTTGAGATACATTGGAGGTGTGCGTGGATGATCTTTGGTACGTTGATCCCTGAATCAAAAAGATTATAGATGATAGTCAAAGCACCTAAATGTATTGAAATTCTGAATAGATAATAAATTGATACTAATTCAGGAACTTTTGGAATCATAATCTTTTGCCATAGAAATAAAATGGACCAATCACAGTCAAGCCGTAGTTCTACATGTTTTTTGTTTCATATTGAGGTAATATGTTGAAAGATCATTCTCAAGCAGATTTATTTCACACTCACTCATCTGAATCAAAGTCAATTTGAATTAAAGACAGAATGAATGAATGGAAGATTAGTTTAGAACTATTGCTTGAGATTATCCTCTATATCCCTCTATCCAAGCATTATCTTGAATAAGAGAGGATGAGCAAGCTTAGACAAGAGAAGATTAAACATTCTTTTACCTGTCAATTTCCTTAGTATATCTGTCATAGCCTATTGTATTCTTCCCATAATCAATATCTTTCTGTCTTCGAGCAAGGATAACTGGGTCAGTCTC
>JAPYYZ010001260.1:0-15876 GCA_030522705.1 Eretmocerus eremicus
AGAAAGAAAAAAAAAGGAAAAAAGTTTAGATGGGGATCGATATAAGAATATATATATATATAAAAAAGAAAAATTTTGAAATTCACGAAAAAAACGATAAAGGGCTGGGTGGGCGGGAATAGATATAAGGATATGTTTAATTGAGAAAATGCAGAAAATCTTATAAAAATTAAAAAATTCACTAATTGGCTGGTGCCCAAGAACCGGAGAACCAACAAGAAACCTATAGTAGAAATAATTAATAAAGATCACAACACGCCACAGCCCTCTACTTCGAGAATACAATATGTCACAACTACCACCAAAGGATGCTAACGGAAACATCTTCCCCCGACGAAGACAGCATGGATCTTGGAATCTATGAACCAATATTACCATACAACAATCCTCTCGTGGACAAAGCAGAGGAAGACAGTAATACCGCTCCGGGAACATCTCCTGCGGTAGCAGAAACAAACAAAGGACCCCTGGAATGGCTTCTATGTCGAAGGATACTCAAAATGAGACTGAAGATCATTCGGGAAATAGGGATAATAGTGATGAAGAGACCCCCAATAAAACGCCAAGATACAGGGATGGAGAAGAAAGAATAGTCACCATAAAACTATTTCAAGGACAAGATTTCGATATCATCGAGAATTTTCTCACGTATGGCAACACAGAGTCCATACGGATTGTAAGACTGCATGAGAAAATTCGATGCAGGAGATCACTTGACGATCGTCACGTATGTCCACGCAAAAGGCGCCCAAATAGCCTACAGCCAAAGCTCATATCAGAAACCACGATATGGAAAACCAAGGGAACTACTAGATCGAGCTAGGCATACGATCTTTTGGACCCACGATCCCTGTTTGCAGGAGATCAACATCCGGGATCAGGAGACTCAGGCTAAGTTCTGCAGGAGGCAGCGTAAAATTATCGGGCCACGAAAAAAATTTTTCAAACCAAAGAGGCGTTGAACAATCACCAGTTTCCCTCAAGCAGTATGGTCCTACAACTACTACAAATCCAAGGAGAGGATGTAATGGTCCAATAAGAGATGGAATACCTCACTAGTTTTCCTCAAGCAGTATGGTCCTTCTACCAATTCGAGAAGAGAATGCAATGGTCCAATACAAGATAAAATACCTCACTTGCTTCCCCCAAGCAGTATGGTCCTACTGAGAATTCAAGGAGAAGATACAATGGTCCAATACGAGATAGAATACCTGACCTGTTTCCTTCAAGCAGCATGGCCCCCCTATCGATCCAAGGCGTGGATACAATGGTCTACATAAAACGAGATGAAAATCCAAGATTCCAGATGGAGACAAATATGGTCCTATACATACCCAACGAGAGACGACGGTCCCATTACAGAAAATTTTTCATAAACCAACCTGCCTCTACTCTTATTGGATTCATGAGGACATCAATATACTAAGTGGGGGGGGGGGGGAATTAAAGTCACATTTCTGAACTCCAACTTTAAATAGTGATGAGAGTGACAAAGCGAGAGAAAGAGAAAGAGGAAAGATCGAGCGAGAGCAGACGCCGCGTCGCAAAATTCGTGGGACTGCAATGTTCACAAATGTTAACGTTGGCTCTGCAGAAATATAGGGCGTGCGCGCAAACAATTATTCGAAGACTGGATCAGCCTAGACTGGGTTTCCCCAGAGAAATTTTCCACAGTGCAGAAGATATGCATCCATGATTACAGAGACAGCTGGAGAAGCATCAGTGGAGGAAGGGAATCTTTTCCATGTCTGAAAGATGCTTTCTGCGGATGTGCAAGAATAGATGAACCCTTGGCATATTTTCACTTCAAATTCCCCGATTTGTGTTTGAGAGTTCGAGAATTTAGAAGCTGTTTTGACTGACTAGGGGTCGTCTCACTTCCATTAATAATAATAATTAACATGATGATTGATGAAGCTTGATTAAGCATTTATATCCAGAATTTTTTGATCGAAAAAGAACTTTTTGACCAAAGAATTTCAGATATTACTTTTTTGACCAAAAAATTTTCGATAGTTTCTTTTTCTACCAGTAGATTTTAGATGAATAATTCTTCTATCAGTGGATCTTGGATAGTTCCTTTTTGGAAAAAAATTTTAGATAATTCCTTCTGACCATAAATCTTTGGATGGTTCCTTTTATGCTTGATCGGGCATTTTTAGATAGTTCCTTCATCCATCAGAAGATTTTAGATAGTTCCTTTTGGGCAAAATATTTCACGTTGATCCTTTTTCCACTGGCGATTTCAGATAGTTCCTTCTCATTTTGGGCTATCGATTTGCTAAATGTTCTAGGAGCGTAACTTGATTGTAAAAAAAATCCAGCTTTTGAGAGATAGAGTGAATTAGGAAACAATTTACAGTGAGAAAAAGATGTCATTGACACTTATTTCCCGTACTTTTTATGATATACTTAATTCCTGCTTCCCGAGTCTTTTCCGTTGTACATTTATTTCTCTCAAACATTGCACTAAATTCGGTCATATGTATCAAAATTCATCAAAAAATACAAAAAATTTTGCTGATTCGCTCAACTTGACAGATTTAAAGTTAATATTCATAAAAAATCACCATGCAACTTGCAAACCAATCGGTCGCCTAACTCACAAGACAAAAACATATGTAATCTCCTATTTTTTCTTCAGAATATATATTTCAGGGCGGACCCGATCCGTTCTCCGAAATCATCTGATCAAAGAATCTTAACCAGGAGGGTGTCCTGCGTTCGGGGTTACAGATTTCACTGAGACTTTGGGAATCATCTCCTTCCAGCACCAAAAGATGATATCTGAAGCCGCAGATTCTGGCGCACAATCGTTTTTCATTCATAGCTCAGAGCATTACTGTTGCCCATACGGGCCGATGTTAAACAGCGATATCTATAGATTATACTTGCAATGCTAATCTTATAAGCTGTGGCTCGGAATCGCTTGAGCGGTAGCCTTTGCGGCATCAGATATCATCTTTTAGTCTCCTTAGTTTCAGCCAAACCCGGGACCCGAAGATCGGTCCCCCCCCCCCCCCCCCATCTCCCCCGGTGAGTTACTTATTCAATCAACTTGATGCATATCACCCGAGGACAGTTACCAACGTACTCAGTTTTGAAGAGGTCATGATCGCAGACTCGTGCAATTTCCACGATGAAAGGAGACTTTTTTGGCTCTATCATAATATAAAATGATTGCTCCGTTTACGAATTTTCAAGACATACCGTTATGCAACGACAACTGCGGGATGATTCGATCGCTATATGGGTTATATGAAAAGCTGAATAGTTCCATTCAACTGAGTACAACGGCAGTTCTTTCTCGCAAACTCCGGTGGAATGAACTTCATCCATGTGATTGGTATGTCTTGCAAGACTAGAAAAAGGTTATAACGTAGAGACTAAGAATTCTAAACAGATCTTAACCCATTAGCGTCGGAGTGGAGACGATTTCTCATTCATTTTTGGCCTATGTTTTCAAATAGAAAATCCACTCTCATTGAGATCAAAGTACCATATTCCCATGTTTTTGGGTGTACTCTTCCGATTCTCATAATCGAAATTGCGATATCTTGCCGATGAAAAAACAAAATGGCGGTTTCTTGCGGAAAAAGTACCGGAAAATGGAGAAGGGAACTTTTGACAATTTTTTTGAGCGCAAAAAAGGTCGACCTCCGATCCCACACTGTGAACAAACCGGAGATTCTGAAAAACTGTAGATTTTAGCTCAGAAATCTCAACTCGGGGATTTACGGGGTTGCTGATCACGAATACGGAGTTGAAATCTCGATTCTCCCAGATCCAAGATGGTGAATCCAATATGAGGTCGGAGAACATAAAGATACTGATTTCTCTTATTCTTGCGAGTATGTGAGCTCGTATTATGGGATTCCTCGCAGAGACTAAGATTGTGCCAAGTCACTATCTCAGTTTGCATTATTGCAATTCAAAATCCCAAGAATTAATAATGGAGGGCGTGGTGGAATAGGACGCGAGGGGTAGACGGTTGAAAAGCTCCCATAAGGGGGACAACAACACATACCAAAAGATATAGAGCGTTTCCCTCCCGGACGCCTTCTGACCTCGTGCTCCCCATTCCCACCACGCCTTCCAATACTATTCTACCATTTCGAATTTGGATTATACAAATTGAGACAGTGACGTGTCACAATGTTGGACTATGCGGAAAGTTCTATAATTACGGCTTCCATACTCGTAAGAATGGAAAAAATCGGTATTTACGTGTTTCTTGACCTCCCTGTTGGATACACCATCTTAGCTTCAACAGAATCAGGATTTTGACTCTGTATTTGTGATTGGCGACCCCCAAAACCCCTGAGTTGAGCTTTCTGAGCTGAAATATACAGTTTTTGAGAACTTTCGGTCCGCTACCTTGAATTCGCCATCTTGGATTTGAAGAAATCCAAATTTTGACCCCATATTCGTGATCAGCGACCTCGAAAACCTTCGAGTAAGGATTTTCGAGCTAAGATATACAGCTTTTGGGAATTACCGGTCCGCCATCTTGGATCCGCCATGTTGGATTCGATGGAATCAAAATTCTGACTCCATATTCGTGATCGTGAGTTGAAATACGCAGTTTTCTTCATTTTCCACTTACGGAAAATTCAGGCCCCCTAAAAGATACTATTCTCGCCATTTCGGGTTATTTTGGGGGAATGAAAGCAAATAAAATCGTCCAAAAAAAATTTTACATCAAAGAAGGATCAATTTGTTCACCTTTGTTCAGAGTTTGGGATTGGGGGTTGACCTTTTTCGCAATTAAAAAAAAAAATATGTCCAAAAGTTTCCTCCTCCATTTTCCGGTACTTTTTCCGAAAGAAGTCGCCATTTTGTTTTTCCACCGCGAGACATCGCAATTTTGACTAAAGGGAATCGGAAGAGCACACCCAAAAACAGGAAGTATAGTAGTTTGATGTCAATAGGAGTGGATTTTCTATTTGAGAACAGAGGCCAAAAATAAATGAGATATCATCTCCGCTCCGACGCTAATGGGTTGATTTTGAAAAATACTCCAACATAATCCCGTCAATGAGCGCATAGTTAGATTTCCATGCTCTATTACCTCCCGTCGTCATCAATTACAAGATCAATCAACTCAATGGGTTGGATTCCGGTTTGATTCACTTTCCGCAACTGAGATAGAGCAACGATCCCGTTTGGTGCCTCCAAACTCTTGACATGAGGAGATGCGAGTTTTGACGGACACGAAAGTGAGTGTTTGGCAGCGATAGTCATTAATGTGGATACCCTTTCAGGAAGTACCGCAGGCACAGAGGCTTTGGACGGCACTAGTTTGAGACGTTTGGAAGGAGTTGGCGTTGAAGTTGCCGAGAAACATTCTTCATCGGTCGAGGTACTCATCTCAGAGGTTTTGGAAAGTTTGGTTACATAGCAGCCTCGCTGATGCGAGACAAAACCAGCTCCACTTCGAAAATCTGTACGTCCGCAGGCGCAAACACGGGGACCCTTACAAATAAGATCATGAACCGGAAAATGGTCTTCGTGAAATAGTTTGGTACACTTGGGGCAGAACACTTTGTTTAACTGAGGCGCGTGGACGTATTGCATGTGACGCTTTAGATTTGATAGGTTTTCAAAATATCTGTCGCAAAGCTCACATGAAAGTTCTTCGTTCCGTCGATGAATTGCGGCGTGCTCTCGACTGGTTCTTTCCAGATGAAATGTAGCATGACACCACGGCCTTTCACATTCGTAAAACTGACTCTTGGTGCGGATCGCCGCTATCAAGCGAGTCATATTCACTTCAACTGGTGAACCGGTCTGATTACCCCCATGAGCTGAGCTGACCAAATCGGGGGTAAAATCTCTATATTCATGATCAATTCCAATTGAAGCGCCAATATTGGGACCTGCATCCAAGGCGTAGAGCACGATACGTTTGCCTAAATACAGGATATCACCAGGGTACTGAACGACTATTTCGTATGGGATTCCCCAGGAGTCTAACTGAGATGGTTTGACGATGAGCTCTCGAGGATGTGACGGGAGAACAAGGCCAGGTTTCCAGGGTCTGGTCCTCGATCTTCCAATCATTTTGAAGAGTATGCTGTGAAGCTTCCACTCATCTTGGGGTTTGAGAAGAATCCATATCTTCTTCCTGCCCCATAAGGAGCAAAAAACGCTATCTGAATCATTCTTCTTATTCATGTTAATTATTGGATGAGCTCCAGTAGTGTTGATGAATTTGGCGGGTTTGTTGATTTGAGAATTATTGTCGAGCGATTCACTTTGTGAAGTATTTGAATCGACAATAAACTTGGTATTTATAGGGCTGATGTCAGAAATATCTATGGAACTTGGGTCTAGACCCATACCAGACGCCGCCCTTTTGCCACAGGTGAGATCATCGATTACTTTGTTGCACCAGCTTGACACAGAATCACGAGAATCAGGAAACTCTTCGTAGGTTCCGTAGTCGCCCCAATAAAAGACTTGGAGATTGTACGGTTTCTGAACTTGATGTGTACGCCGCCAATATAAGCAGTCATCTTCAGGAGCGTTGAAGTCAAGATTCATCTCTTTCGGTTGATTGGATGTAGATCCGTCGGAGGAATCTAATCTGATTTTTTTGATAGTTTGCCACTTGATCTTTTTTGATGGACTGGCGAAGTATTTTGCAACCATTCTATGAGCTTCTTCATCGCTGATCGCAGCAAAAGACTTGGGAAACTGAAGAAAAACAAACAAATTCTACTCGTGAGATATCATGTGCACGCAAAGAAAAAGCCTAGACTGATCTAAGAAAAAAGTTTCCTCTCCGATATACACTTATAATAGCTATTTGTCGGAAAATTATAAAAAATATAGCTTTAACCTCGTATGTCACTTATAATTTCCCAAAGATTTAACTAAAGTCATCGGTTTGAGAAGCATTTGTAGGTGAAGTTCATCAAGTGACTATCGGCAGAATTTTTTTCGAGCCTTGTCAGACAACCCCCGAGTTGGAAGACTCAGAAGGCACCAGTTCGTGCGTATTTTATCGACATATACATTTTGAAATCCCTTCCTTCATAGCCTTGTGCAGAGAATAAAAGCGGAAGATCCTTCCTACACCGATTTTGACCACCTCAATTTATTGAAGCGACTGTCATTCGTTTCGAGTGAATACTGCGCCACTCGGATTTCGATGGTGCAGTATTGAACACTTGGAACGAGTTAAGAGCACTCGGACACAGTCAAACAGATTTGTGAAGAGATATGTATGCACTCGATTCACTCTTTTTTTTTTACATCGTTTAGGGATTTCTCGTAATTGAAGTGGTATGAAAAAGGGATCAATCATGTGAAAAATGTCATGTGAAAAAATGTGTTGTCTAAAACGTGTGAAAAATAATAGGTCAAGATTTTGAGCTCTTACACCACTAATGCATATATAGATACTCGATTCGGATGATTTTAGAGCACAAAAGTCAACTTACACTCCCCGGGCACTTGAATTAATCAAACGACAGAAAGCACTTGTCAGTTTACCGATCTACATCAAACAGCTGATTTTCAGACAGCTGAGATCACGATAGCTTTTCGCCTATTCCGCGGAAGCCATGGAACGGTTTATTCCGACAAATAGTGGAACACTATGCAAAAAGATTTTAGAATCTGCGTGAGGAAGTTTTCGTATGTGTTTAGTGTTGATCGTGTGTAATGTTCTGAAGTCAAGAAAGGATGTAGATATGAAACGTCGACGACCAAAATAAACGAATGGGTTTGGCTCTTACATCGTTTAAATGAATCAACATCCAACTCTATGTATGGATATCCAAGAGCGTATGAAAATAGTTGAGAAACAACATCGCCATCACTAATCAAACGTTCTTGAATTGTTCGTCTTTCAAGTTGGAGTTCGTACATGACCCTGAATTCCACATACAGCGATTTGCAGGTTAAGACACAATTATGTAAAAATGACAAATTTGGGACGGAAATTTTATAAACGTTCGATTAGTTCAATTATCCGGGAAGTGTACCTTAGCTCTCTTAAAAGATCTCTTGATTTCCGACTGGATGCCTTGAATTCCAATCCTAATTTTGGAGATCAACGATTGTTCCTCGAGCTTCCTCGAGCTGTTCCAAAGTTATCCCGATCTTCGAAAAACGCTAACTTTTCAGTACTTGCATTGCTGGATGAGCAGCGAGGGAAAATACATAACCAAAAAAACGTTGGAATCCTGGAGATATTGGCTCAGATAAAAGAAATCAAGCACCATTACTTTTGATTGCAAGTGTTCGAGCAAGACCAATTGTTTTGAACGACTAATTTTCACTCTAAAAACATTCTTTCGGAAAACTTGCTTGTAAACGAACGCAAAGCTGATGTACTTCCACATTGGTGCAAACTATCGCCTACGCATGACTTTAAAAAGTCGGATTGGTACTGAGGTGAATTTTCTTATTCATACGATCGATAACTACATTATTACTTACAAGTGCACAAGACTGAGAGATGATGGTGATATCCTCAGCTTGTTTATCTACGGAAGATGGTACTCCTGATAGCCGGGTTGATTCTGTGTCAAGACTCTTTGAGGGTGTATCTTCAATTTCTTCCTGAGGTTGTTCAATCTCTATGTATACGTCGTCTATATTTGGTGTGGCTTCGATTGCTAGAGACAATGGATCATTTTGTGGCAGCATCCTCACTTTCGACCCGATCTCATCTTGCGAGTCTTCTCTATGATTGGAGTACGATTCCTCTGAAATAACACGGGAAGGGGTTTAATATAAATATTCAATCAGGAAATTGATCAATCTAATAAACTAAGCAGGATAAAACGGCGCCACATTTCCCTCAGTTATACTCAAATTGAACCAACGGCCTCTGTGAGGCGGGAGCGGAGGGACAGCCGGTACACAATGCCCTTGCTTCACTTGAGATACAATCATCGACCCCTCGAGCCGAGATTGTCCATACTTGCAGCCGTGCTTCAAATACCATATCTTTATCACTCAAAACAACCTTTTGAAATTCGCCAACGAACTCGAGCAAATCGCCACGCAACGCGCTCGAAGCGCGCGTATGAGCACTCGCAAGCCGCGACCGATTTGACGGTGTGGCGGGTCGGCTTTCAGCACCACCCCCGCGCACATCAAACTTCCATATTTTATCAAATATATCTTGAGAAAAGAAAATTGTTCGTCATACGAGGGAAAACATGATACAGGAAATACTTTGTACTTTCTCATTCGGTATTCGCGATTTAAATTGGCGGAACGTAACCACCATCTGAATCCTACAAGACTCACGCTTCCGCATTCGCATTTTTCGTATTCGCAGAATCTTCTGGATATGGAGTTCTACCTATCCTTTTCCCAAGAAAATTTCTTTACTTGAGTTTGATATCTGTACGCCTATGCCTTCAATTGAGAAAACTTTCCCGCAGTATGTGAACAGGCAAGACTCCAAACTTCAGAAATTTTGGGTCGTGAGGAAATCGGGCCAGATTTCCGATAACTTCCCGATCGTTCCCCAACTACGTCTAATTTCCGATGCACTGCTAACCTTCTACGATTATCTATTTTTGTAGACATTTTGATTTCATCGAGGATGAAAAAAAATTTGTGGTGGTCGATAGCACGGCGATGATGATACCACGTGTACCCGGAGCAAATCGCAAATCCCTCGGGTCCAGTACCGTCGACCGGGGCTATTTTGGTCAATTTTGAAAAATGAGATTCAAATCAACGTGGAGAATACAAATCGAGAAATATCCTAATTGGTCTCATTTCCTTCGTCAACTCTCCCAACAATGATTCAGTAGAATGGAGCAGAATACAATCGGCTCTGAGGAGATCCGGGACAGTTTGAATGGATAAAAACAATCGATGAAATTGCGAATTCGAAAACTTTCCTCTGGTTTCACGACCAGATTGCTTCGAATAATTCCTCCATAATAATTTTCCTTAGTTGTTAGTAATATTAGATACAAGATCCAAATTTTTTAGACCGACTATTCAACCTTTTACTGTCAGCTGATACCATTTTGTGACAAGAAGCTGTTTTTTGGGAAAATATTGAAATGGCATACTCTGAACTCATTGCTCTGTAACTTGTATTGGACTGAGAATATCCCATTATTATTTCCACCACTGCATTTGAAAGATGACGAAAAGAGCTTCAAAATGAGATGAGCTATGCTAAATTTGGATGGATGATATCGAAGTTACGGCAATTTGAAGGGGAAACGTGCTTTTTCCTCTGATTTTTCGGCTCAAATTTTAACCTGTGATTGAAGTTTTCGATGTCTTTCGTGAAATTGGAATCTTTCTCTTTCTAGATATCGAATCGAGACGTAGCTTGGCTCATTTTACAGCTCTTCATACACTCTTTCAAGTACTGCAACTGAATTTGAAATAAAGTGATCTAGGTCAAGTGAGAAGGCAGAAGAACGAAAGTGGACCAAAGTAGCCGCTATTCACGGGGCTACTTCGGCCATTCTATTTCGAGCCTCTGGGCGCGACGTGATACGAACCAACATGGCTTTTTGGCGTGAATTTCTCCTCCAACCACAGACTGAACTGGTTAAGCCACTTTGGAAGGCTCCACGACTACATCCGACCTACATTGCGTTGACGTCGCAGAGTGGACCAGAGTAGCCCCGGTCTACGCTATATCCAGGAATACGAGGTCAAATAAAAGTTGTCATATTCAATTTAGTTGAGAGATGAATACCCAATTTCATGAAGTCCTGGGCATAGTCGGTATAGAGTCCATACGATTCATGGGACTTCTCGCTTGGTAACTACCATGAATCACTGTTCAATATTCGAACAATTCAATCAGCCGTTAAAGTAATAATCACCGTCGAATGATGAACACAGATTGAGGAATCTGGCAGTATTTGCCCCTGAATTAACAAACATTTGATGTAATAACATAAGAGGTTTGTTGAATCCGCCTCTACAACTAGTACAAATCGTTAAAATGTGGTTTCTCCCTTCCTTCTAAAAACCCTCACGTGATTCAAATAGTTTCCCCTCCCCCCTCGCAGTTGGTTATGCGATACCCATCATCGTGATTACCCACCACTGATTGGTGGATTTTTGACAGGCAGTGATCGTTGGAATGATACATAAGATCATCAACAACAATATGGAATAATATAACACATTCAATCATACCATTCTGGAATTTTGTAGAATCTTGTGTCTTCGGCGACTTAGATGTCTCTGCGCTTAGAAATGTGAAAGTTGAATCTTCTGGTTCATCTTTGACTTGCTCTAATTTGGGTATTTTCAGTGGATTTTCAATTACAGCATCGAACTCGATGTTCAATGGATCGTCTTTCTCATACTGCGACATGTCTTGAACTTGAATTATTGCGAGTCTCTCAGAATTCTCGAATTCAGAGTTCGACAAGTCTGAAATAAGATAGAAGATTGGAATGATGAGTGTAATTTGGGTTGCATTGAAAGTGGCAATCATGCACAGTGGCAAAGATGGTTGCATTATTGATTACTTAAAAATAGTGACTCGTGCGTTACTCAAAAATAGTAGTTGATGCTAGGCTCGTCTGTTTCGAGGCACAAAGATTGAGTCCGATTAAAAATTTGGGAGACTGCAAATTCTGGCAAAACTTATTGGAAGTATTCGAATTTGGAATGAGTAAGATTCCCAGTGGTGCACATTTTCGAATTCAGAGTCGCCATTTTCACGAGTTCTGGAGGTTTGATTTCAAATAAGCCTGAACATTGGGATTCCGAATTTTGACTGTTTCAATTCTGCACTGCGAATTTTACTCACAATCAGTTTAAAGATGTTTAGTTCTGAATCAGTTTTCCAGAATTTCCAGTACTGATTTTTAAGCTCATGTCGGAGTCCTATCCTCCTAGCATACTTACCCGACATTATCGAGTTTTCAAATTACTCGATGAATTTTCGAGGTACCGCGGATCTGGATAGCAACGCCGATTCTGTGAGTTGTCTAGAATTGGCGTTACTCCAATTTTCGCAATATCTTCGAAATTCACCAAGAAATTTGAAAATTTGATAATGCCGGTATCCGACATGCTCTTGAATTAGACTACAGTAAATATTTCACTCTGTACGTAATAAAGATGGAGCATTCCGCAAACTCTACATTAATAAGCAAGCAGCTAAGGGCCAATTATTTTTTTGCAGAAGAAAAAAAACGCTTCAGTCAGACTATACTGAAAACATCTTCCATAAACCAATTGGTGTATGGAGAAAATTTTTGTTGGCATGAAAATCAATTTTTACTTATATCAAGAATATTCAAACTGATTGATAAGCTGTTTGGTCATTGTGATGAGGTTTTCACTAAATTAAAGACACTTCTTTAAATTGGCTAGAATTCTAAGCACAAGAGGAAGCTCAAATTTTGAGAATCAAATGAATACACTTCATCATTCTATGCATTTTTCTTGGCTGTTACAATTGTTCCTTAAATTACAGTTGAGAGACTTCACACAATTCCAAAAACCATGAGTGACATCATCAAAAAATCATTTCTGTTTTTGTTTTAGAGAAAATAGTGGTTCATGATTGTACCACATACACATGGTTTGTCACCAGCCTCTCAAAATATTACACAAAACGCTGAGTGCTATGATATGTATATCTTTATTTTTTGAACCATGATTGCTTCATCATTCTACTTCATTGCTATGTATTTAGTCAAACACACAGAGAACTATATAGTTTTCTGCAAATCACTTATAACAAATACAAGGGAAATTGTTGAACAGATTGAGATAGAATTTGTTAGTCCAGAGCGGCATGTGGGATACAGCAAAATTGATACCATTGGGCGTATTCAGACAATCCTTAATTTCCAAGAAGAAGGAAAAAATGACTAAAATGAAGACATGTCCTGGAATTGTATGACATTGAATTTAGTAGTCTAATTATGGTCACAAGCTATTGATACATGACTGGGCACAACACGATATTTAACTTTTTGGTCCAATAATTCTTATATTTCAAATCCCCACAGATGCGGTGAGGGACAGCAACAACTAGCTGCTATTTGCCGATTTTAATTACTTCAAAATACAAAAGGTACTCCACTCTATGTTACAAGCTGAAAGAGCTCTGATTTGAATGTAAAATACCCAGAATGATAGAAACGTTACATACCTTTCATGCCAGAGATGCAATTTTTGGGAGGACTGATAACTATCAATCTATTAGGAAAATAAATCCATCAGGAATACATGTCAAGTCTTCGTTGAGCTTGGATTTGTAACACAGTTTTGGACAACACTGATGATCGTCTCATAAGCTTTGAGGAATGATTTCAACATGACGAATTGATACACTTTGATTTCCTTTAGCGGCTTAGAGCAATCAAGAGTTTTGACGTGAATCTGAGAAACTAACTGGATTACTTGTGATCATGAATTCAAAGTGAGCCTGAATCCTCAATAGTCACAAGTAGGAGGTTAGATATACAATTTAGCACAATTGCATTTTGAAGACTTGTGACGTTGAAGCTACTGCAAAACCCCTGCAACTGTTGGAGAAATGTCAGAGCTAAGAGGGAATTTCTCTTATGAGCTTGGCAAAAAGCTAAATTGTTCGTCGCGCAGAAGACAGCACGTGGAGTCAAAGTTTGTGTTCGAACTTTTGGAGCAGAAATGCGTGGGAAATGCGCGGCTCGCTGCTGCTGCAAAGGAAGAAACCTACTCATCTCCGAGTTTGGAATTACATTTATTTTATTCAATTTCTCGTTCTTTTGTAAGGATTTCAGTGAGACCCAGTTGTGTTCGTAGGGTTGATACTTATACCAAATTTCAATTATCAGTGTGTAGGATTGTTTATTGGGCTAAATAACTCAAGATATGTCAGCTGGTGAGTTTCACTTTATTCCAATTTCTCACTCGCGTGAAGAATTGAATCCGAATAGAATGGGAGAGTCGTGAGTATTTACGAAAGATGAATAATTGCAAGCCGTATTTATGGTTTGTTGCAAAATTTTACACATTTATGCATAGTACATAAATCAGAAGACACGTATACAGGGGTCATTGACAGAATATGTATTAGAAGGCTTATTACATATGTACCAAAAAGAGTTTTAATTATAACAATATGAACTCGTTGTACCATTAATGATGCATCATCAGTGGCAGTTTTTCTTAGTTTCTTGATATTCCCCATCACATCAATGGGTTGAAACTGTATATATATCTAGTTCTGATTGTATTGCATAGAGAAAGTATTTTTGATTCTCTGAAGACGGCCTATAAAGCAGATTGCCGGAACGAATCAATTGATGCAATTGATCAATTTATTTATGTGAAAAGCAGGCACTGCGCAGCATTTATCCATAAATTTCGATTCCCAGTGGGAACAACTTTTTTTCGCGCGGGATTATAATATAGGTATTTGCATCCCGTAGCACTCGTCTGAGGAATGACCCTATTTCGACTGCGAATCCTTCAATTCATCACACTGAATCGAAGTGATGGTTTGCTGCAGACCCGGCACTTATCGAGAACAATCCTAAATTTTAAATGAAAAAATTCTACCTCAAACAATTATCTTGAATGCGCTAACGCTCAAATGAGTTGATGATGATTTTTGACTATAGTGTCAGTACCATCGCAACATTAAAAAGGCCAATCATAGAGAAGATTCAGCGAAGCTGCGGATGCGACGCATCACGGACACGGCCCTTCTTCTCTCGAAGCACGTAACTTCTCCTCCTCATTCTTCCTCTTCAAGAAGGGTTCATAATAAGTAGCTTTTTCTTCAAACAGAGGAATTCGTCCCGCAATCTGCTTCACTCTCGGTTTGAGCCTTGAGCAGGCAAAAGAAGCTCTCTCTTGTCCCAATATCCTAGTGTACTGCAAAAATGAAGCATGAAAGTCAATTTAATTTGCAGGTTTATTTTCTAGTCAGTTGTTTGTGGCGGAAAAATCATACCTGATCCAGCTGCGACTTTTGCTTAAGCTCAGCCGCAAAAAGATCGAGGATGTAGATCATGGATTCTGTAGAGTTGCCGAGTCTAGGAAAAAATAATGTTGTGAGTGACGTTGCTCAGTTCGAAACTACTCGAGATCAATTGAAGCATTCTACCTGGTCTTGATCTCATTGAATTCGTTTCCAATGAAATTCAAGCATAAGAGTATTCTCTTGTCGTCGCCCGATGGATACAAACATACTGATTTGAGAACTGTTAGGACATGCTTTTCTGGAATCACTGAATCACTCGCGATTGCCAAATCGAGGAAGTGTTTCAGTATCGTCGAGTTTTCTGAACATCCTAAATGGACCAATATATCATCGGACAAACTATCTTGGTACTTTTTGAACACTTTCTCCCAAGTGGAGTGATTTGCGCCCTTCAGCCCAACACATTTAGCCCATTCTTGTAAGTCGGTTGGAGCCCTGCAAGAAATTTGGGAAATCAGATCATTTTCATTGCAAGAGTCGACGGGGGTGAATTTTTTCATATTATCTGCCTACACTTCTGCCTTTTCACCATTCAAATAAGACTCCAACTGTTCGGTCGCGTTCCTCCAACATTTTTCGTAACCGAAATGACAAGCCCAACGATTACTCATTCTTCTCAATAGTAACGTCGGGAAACTATCTCCAGGCTGATCCTCGTAGCCGATTTTATCGACCAACGGAATGATCAAGTTCAAAGCAAACGTCTGTGAATGCAATATTTTTTTGAGCGAAATAGTTTGCCACTTCTCTGTCGAAAAAGGGAACTCATATAACTAAAAATTGATTCACGTACCTTAAAACTATCGTATGCAATGGTATTTGACAGGTGATAATTCAGAAAACTGAGGATGAACTGAGCGTCGTACCACGGGACATAATCAGTTTCTCTTCTCAAGTAAGATATGAGATCGAAAAAGATATTCATGTCCAAT
>JAPYYZ010001261.1:0-28929 GCA_030522705.1 Eretmocerus eremicus
TCTTGAACATTTTCCAGTTTGTCTACCAAAACATCGCAATGTTTTCAATTCATTTTTTTATAGACAAACAATTAAATGCAACAGAATTTTCAATTGTCTGGCACTAGTACATCTTCGTTTGTCACATGTGACTCGAGATGTGACTTCATGCCTGGTAGTGATATTATTCACGCGCTGGCAAACATCTTTCCCGGGTTTTACATAACTGGATGATCTCGAGGCACTAAAATATGTGCCAGCAGGCGTATTTTTATGCGTGACGCATCGCACCTATTCGGTGAAGGAGCTGTTCGTATCCTCGTATAAATGATCAGGAAGATATTATGAAGGTTACATTCATTATTTAAAGCGAGGATTCATTTTATTACCGGCGTACTCATAGCTCAGTAAGAGCGTTATCAAACACACGACTTAGAAAAATTACATCTTCATTCTAGAAGTCTGAGAAAAGACCAGTAAAATTTATACTTATAGACTTTTAGGAAGATATACTTATAGACTAAATCGTCAATGAATCAAATTTCATGGGATGAAAATCAGGAGAAATCCCTTTTAAAAAGTCGTTCAATCAAGTGTGCTGAATGAGATTCAAAATTTTACTGCTGCATGGTGTATTCATCAGATTGAAATGTCAGAATATTGTCTATAGGTTAGATATGGTATTCTTTGTACTTAAATTTCGACACATTCGGCTTGTGAAAGAGCTTAGAGTCTATCTAGAAGAACGCAGAAGAATCAGTACACGATGACACTGACACCGACAAACACCTCCTAGAGTTCAACAATCTCTAATTTCTCGAATCATTATACTCCGCGCACGTATCGAGTCAGTCTTGCGCGTCCAAGTGTTCAATCCACGCGTGTACTCGCGCAAAGTGTTGATGCAGCATCTGAGCCCGAGGTGAGCACACATGTGAATCGCGATAGGCGAGCTTCATTTATTCCTCCATTCGCGTCGTCTACAATATAAAACGCGGCGCAAGTATACACACACGCGTTCGCTGCAGCGCCGGCTTCCTGTGTTAATGACCTGCTCTTTCTGCCGTGTATGAAGTGCAGGTGAGTCTTGCACACCTGTGTAGCGCGCGAGTTCGCGCGAGCCCTGCAGCATGACAAGTTGCCGCATTAGAGGAACGCGCGCGCGGAAAAAATCTCGCTCGCAGCCCTGTGTATAGACGAGCAGCCGTTTATCAAGACTCCGAGTTTGCTGCTAGGCAGCGAGAGACCGATTTCTGCGAAACTGAAATTCGAATCGGCTTGATTAATGGACTGTGCCGCGCAGCAGCTGCAGAGTGGGAAGTCGATCGCGGCCGATCCGGCTCTCTGAATTAATTTCCTCCGGCTAGACTCTTTTGCTTTGCGTATTTTATAACGAGGCGCGCGCGGATGCATTTTTTCTCGCGCAGAAGCTCTGCAGCCAGGCGGAACGTCGGTAGGTATATATACTCTACACCAACTGCGCCCGTGGACCGATTTTAATTAAGCGATGCGAGCTTTGCCTCGGAAACGTCTCCTGCAACTCGCCATAAATCAACACTTTTTCTCATATATTTTTTCTGTCGCGCTTGATATTTCACCTCCTCCGGCGTTGTTAAAAAACGCGCTCTCTTTCTCGCGCATGCGCTCAACCTATTTTTGGTCCTAGTTTAGGTCTCCTGTGATGAAGACACTATTTCGTGCAAATATTTTCCTGGATGACATGATTTTACTTCCTCGGTCTCTACACTCCGTGTGTGACCTGAATGGGAGTGAATGAGACCGCGCTGCTACATCGTTTGACAATTCCGGTCGCACGGAGTGTATCTTTTTGTCACAAACTGATTGATAGCGTGTGATACGTTCCGACGTTCCGAGTGACTCCTTGAGCGAATAATCCAATTTCTCCTTCAAATTTCGATGTGAATAAATCAGTATGCAAAACCCCAGTGGTATTGTTATTTTTATCTTTTCAAACCGATTTTGATGCCAGATCACCACGTGGATTTTCTCGTGTATGAGCAGTTCAACTGCATACTTCAATAATGCACGTGTCGAAGGAAAGCACGATGCGTCGACCAAGAATTTTCGACGTTTCAATACGAGCTCTACTCCACCAGATCCGAAATACAATAGTCGCCGATGGCTCATACACTCGTCGCACCTAGTTTTTCCAACCAAGAAACACACTGTGCTCGTGTTCACCAACTTTGTAAACCAAGTGTTCGCGGATCGTTCTCGTCTTGCCACCTGCGCGACACCCGACACATCCCTGGAGAGCCATCCGACCTACCCATCGCAACTTTTGCAAACTTGGCTCGATCGCCGGCCATTTACAAAGGTGTCGATATTCGCGCGCCTCTTTTTCGCGCTAAGCAAACAAGCGCCAGCCGAGCGCATCGCACGTGCGCCCATTCAATGCCTCATTACGTGTCGAAAGTCTCTCTCTCGAGTGGCAGAGGCTTTTTTTCGAGGTCTTACAATGTGGTACCACGGGCTAATGTCAGCCGCGACAAATCGATCGCTGCCGCTTATAATCGATCGGTTACGAGTTACGACTGCCCGTTACTTTTTACCGCGGCTCCTTGGTCCGAGCGCAATATTGCGCCAGCAACCGGGCGCCCGATTGAGACGTGCGGGATACCAAACGCTCGCGATCTCAAACCTTTTCTTTTCCTCGCCTATCCGCGGTCAGGTTGCAGTCGGTCAACTATATCGGAGAGCGGGTGAAACTATCTCGGATGGGTATAGTCGGGCGTGGAGATGCTCTGGCTCATTCTGGAATTCGTAGATCGGTATCGCGCGGCTGTAAAACACAAAACGGTAGGCTCCATCGCTCCATGTTCCGTGTTAGGTGAGTTGTTGTAGTGGCATCTGTGATGTTGCAGGAATTTTTCTTTTTCTCCTGTCACTGCAATTTTGTGCGCGATCGGAAATCTATGCGATTTATACTAGGGCACTGCGAGAATGAGATTTTGACGGAAGATATGGACTCCGAGATTAGATCAACTAATTTATTTATTTGAAGGAAAGAGGGAAGTTTTGGGCCATGACGCAGAAAGGGACCATTTGTCGGGTAGAATTGTTGGAAGAGGAATGAAGACATCATAGTGTCCCAGTGTAAGCTTATCGGAACTAATATTAGAGTAGTTTGGAAGGAATTTTTTGAACGAAACTACATAATGAAAAGAGTAATTGAGTGATCCTCGTTTCCAGTGATCACATGGGACGTAATCTTTGATTCATAAACAAATTGCAGCTTCTGTTTGCCATAATGAAATCTCTGCAGCCTCAAAAGAAGTTGCAAATTATGAAAAATAGCTCCATCCAGCTTGTATGTATTTTCTTATACTGTTTTATTTTGAAGTCTCTTGGTACCAGTCTGTAATAAGCGAATTCAAAAGGTGATGATCTCCAACGTTGTACCTTCGGATCTCGTCATTCAAGACTCTGATTTTCTCAAACTCACTCGCCACCGCTGATTTATTTCCGGAGCAAAGGCTACTCTTATGAATGACGTGCCGTCGTTAGCTCTTCATTCAATCGAAAAGTCACAGTCATGCGTTATAATGTTGCCCGTGGAAGAGCGTCGCGAGTATTTTAAAAGGATCTGGGTCAAACTCGAAAATTGATGCTCAGGTAGTATAAGCGAGCAATATTGAGTGCCCCGACAATGGCCTGTTTTGACAGCGTTCTTAATCGGATTGATTGTGCAATAATTTTCTAAATGTTGTGGTCAGCGTCGATCGAGTTCTTTCACAACCTCGCGCTCGACTCAACGACCCGCATCGCATCTGACTCGATTCAAAATCCTCACAGATCGATCCCTTGGGCACCAGAGTGTCGTATGGACCAAAAAAATATATTGGAATCATGCAGACAGGAAACGAAAGCTTGCCAGTCTCTTTGCGGTGGTCCTCACAATATGCAAATACACTCCGCTCGCGAAATCAAAGACACGCCTGCGCGCCACGGAATAGAATTAAAAGTGCCTCGCAGTCGTCCATATAGCCGTCTGTCCTCTTTTTTCCGCCGACGACCAGCTCCAACTCCGCAAAAATCGCGTCGCAAACGTGACACGTGAGCCAAGCTCTTTTTTTTTCCGCCGCTTGCTAGATCTTCTTCTCGTCGCCTTATCTACGGCAGCACTGAAAACCAAGAGCCGATGCGCTGGCCGACTTTTTTGTCCGGGTAGGATTTCGCATTATTGCGCGACGGCTTCGCAGTTTTATTCTCTTTCCAGTGGGAGTCTCGAGGGTGCGATTGGCGCGAGCGAGGCGGAGAGAGGACGATACCAGAGGGGCGAGTTACTCTAGAACGTAAGGTGATTACCTACTCCCTCTCGGAAATCAAGAGCTGCTTTTAATTAATTGCTCTCGGAAAAAGCGACGTCTCGACTAGCCTGCAAGCTCTGCTCGCCCCGATACCCTATACCCGTTTCGCAGCTGTCTCTCGCAGAAATGCACGCGCAGCTTTTTGCGACCTGGACTCTTCTTTCTCCTCTTCTCTGCAGACTCTCGGCTCTCGTTGTGCATTCATTAAAATCGACTCCTCTTGCTCGGCTTACACGCTGTAGCGGGAGCGCGATTTTATGCGAGTGAGAAAAAAATTGTGCTCAGAGGCTCCGTGACGAGAAGAGAGTTTGAGGATGTGAGGAAATATACAGTTGAGTTGGAGAGGATCAACTTCGGAAAATATTAAAAACCCATCGTGATGGAAATGCGATCAGTATGAATGTAAGACAGGCTTGAAAAATTTTCCTTCAATACTCCTATAAATGGTGCGACGATTGTAACAAAGGATTTCGTATGTCCAGTGATGTTGAGAGCGATGATTCTTCGAAACAATTGTCTTAAAATCCTATGTCCATTGTACTCTTTCATTGATATAAATAAATTGTCTTAAAATCCCATTTCGATTATACTCTTTTATCAATGTAAATTTTTTTCCTAACCTCAATAAAACCCCGAATAAAATTCAGTCGTCGAGCCATGCATGCGGGTGAATAATTCATTCATACAGAAATCTCACAAATTCGCGTATTTAGGGAAAGGGAGTAATCGTGCATGGCCCCGCATCTGCTTCTTGCTAAGCATCAGGCGATCGTGTTAAAATCGACAGGTGAAAGGATGCAAAAGAAGACCAGCGTCTAAACGACTGTAACAGCACGAGGTACGAGAAAACTGCGAGTTGGATGGTTTCACCCTCGCTCGGGCCTGTCAGTGGCTCGTTAACTCTCTTCTCTTCGTGCGAATGGCCTGGAGAACATACGTAGACCTAATAGCGCTGTATAACCTTGTGGGGCGCCGGTAAGTTTCTTGCGCGAAAGCGGTCATTCTGCATAGCCGTGATTTTTCACCCTGGCATTGCGGTATAGTTGCTCGGAGCGCAAAAGCTTAGTACATGCAACGCAACCAGCAAAACATTGACCTCGAATGAGATGCAAGCCGCGCGTCATTGGTACACGCGAACCTATCGTCGGCTGTATATATACAGCAGCGCTGGCATGGGGAAAGTTGAGTCAGTCTTACCCTATTCCCTCTCTCGCAAAATTATTAGTACTTGAATCTGCCATGATTTTCAAACGTTCTTCAATCTCGTTCCATAGTTTTTTTATTGAAATTGGAAAACTAAAGCAATTTTTCAACTTGCCTAATTGTATTCAAGGTCAAAAGGGGCAGCATCTCCCTCCATACCTTTTCTTCCTTTTTCACACATACATCTCATCTTTTTTCGTTGGGGCTCAGCATACTCTCGATAATTGCACTCGGGCACATCTGTGAAAATCTGCCTTCGTCTGCAGTGAGCTCCCAAAAATCTGTCTGGTATTTTCGTACACTTAAGATGACCAGTCCGTTGCCTAAAAAATGATCTAAGCATCGGGAAACCATTAACTAATTTTGTATGGTAAGTTTCATCAGGGAGTCGTGTTTTTCAAGGTTCTCGAGTTTCTGATAGGGGTGCTCATGAAATTGTCATTTGGACGGAAAATTCTTCACACCAACTCTCTTTACAACCATTACTCGTAATTTACCATACAGCCCGAGACCAATAAATTTCATCCGATAAGATCTCCCAATTTTCCGCCAAACTGAATTCATTAGTCACTCCATCGCGATCCTTGTGCAGTTGAATAATATACTATTTGCGCGTAATCTCTTGATGCATTTCATTATGTCTGAATTTTATGAGTTGAGCGTACCCGAGCTCGTAAGCATCACGCATGCGAGATCGTGAGATCTCTGAAACTTTCGCCTATCTGTTCATCGCCGGACGTTACCGCCCAGTTGTAACGCACACGGAAACTCACTCCACAAATATACTGTTATCTACTAATTTAATGAATGCTAATTTGAATGCACTTTCATTTTGAGCTCGTTTGGACCCATCAGACAAGGTTTTCCAGACACGGCTCTTATCGATTGATAAGGGGGGAAAAAGTGAATTAAAGCCGATATCGCAGTGAGTGACCGACTAACTTTCAGCAGGTGTGAACTAGATGCATCGACTCAATTTTCGTCTCGCAGCTCTCGGTGTTCATTCTCAATTAATACCCATGGAATTATGCATGGCAGTGGGTTTTTTTTCGAATCACAGAGCGTAGTGATTCACGGACTTGCCGTTGGTGGTTATTCTAATACCGTCGAGATAATGAATTCGCATATCAAACTCGGAGCAACGCGGCTGCGGGGAGCACGCTACTCTCGACGAGAGATTAAGCTCGGCAAAGTTTAATGAATTTCCAGTGTAGCGAAACTTTCTGTCTCACTCGCGACTGCTGGAAACACTCGCTCTCGTCGCCAGAGATATCCTTCAAAGAAGTTCGGCCACCAGCACAAAATGTAATTTCGCAATCGGGATTATCATACGCTCTCGGGGAGCTCGCGCGTGCATAAAATCTCGCGCCAAAAATTCGAAAGCGAGACGCGAAAACGCGCCACATCTCACTCGCTAACTCGATTTCGCGTCGACTTTGCGCGTCCGACGCGGCCCTCGAGAGAGACACCTCGTCACAAAGCTCATCGCGACAGCCGAGTATTGCAAGCGGATCGATCGGACCTCGTCACCTTTTCCGCAGAGGCGGACAGGACGGCGGCCTCGGGGCGTTGCATACGCGCGCGAGCTTTTGCGCAATCTCCTTTTGGCTCGGCTTGCATTCGGAGTCTCTGGCTCTCCGCGTGTCCACTCATCTCTGATGCGGGACTCGAGGCCGCTTTCGCGAGTGGAATTTCCGGTCCCCGGGGAGCTTCGTCTGCGAGAGCGAACTGGATTTTCAGTTTGCCGCCGGACAGCCGATCGACGAAATGGTCATGTAGTGCGACGGCTCTCCGAATTGCGATTCCATGTCGTACGAGCGAGCGTCGAGACTCAATACTTTCGCGTTTGCGTTACGCGGTGTATCGTCTTTGATTGTATCAAACAAGTTTTTGCCCATTCTGAAATCACTCTTTCTGATTTATTCATCTCTATCAATGTATGAAAGACTCGCAGTGACATTCAAACATATATCCTCGAGACTCTTCGGATGTGAGCTCGGATCGAAGCATCTTGATGGAAGAGTCTTGATTGATTCTACCGGCTTTAACGTGATTTTCGTTTCATCTTATCACCAAGATCAGCAAAAAAATGATGAGACTTTTTGCAGAAGGTGTTCTCTCACCGCATGCCGATGATGAATTTGCTGTGGACAGTGAGTCGCGTTAACGCCAGTAAGATCAATTTTTCAGGCGATTTCTTATCGATCTGACCTCACGCCTGAGGGTTTTCCAGGTTACATGGGTCGAGTTGGAGAAATCCAATAATTCAACTCGCGTCATATAGGATCAGCATATTCGTTGTTTTGCCTAAGCTCTCGCAGACCCAATGATACATTGATATGACTTGAAATTCTTGCCACCGATAAGTTCTCGATCGATCACATTGATTAGACACTGAAAATTGCATTAATTGAGAAAAATTCCTTTTAGAAAATACAGCTACTCCAAAAATGAATGTCAGTTTGCAGTTCTCAGTCGAAAGTAAAAATTGATCTACTCGTTCATCTTTCGAATTTCTATCGCACCTAATCCCTTATAATTAGCTTCTAGAAATCTCGAAAGTAAGCTTTTTGAAAATAATTTCGAGTGAAATCCCAATCAAACATACTCTCGATCATTAATAAACTCGAGCAAGTAACTCGGCACGCGCGTGAAAGTAGCCACGGGATTAATTTTACTTATCGTTAGAAAAAGGTATCAACACGAATGGAAAGTCGTTGCCTTCAAATTGGATCACTTTCTACGGCTCGATATACACACATCCATCCGATTCCCAGAGGCACTGCACGTGTTCGCTGCAACCGAAGCTCAAAACCGCGCCAATGATCAATAACCGGAATGAAATCGACTCTGCACAATGTACCATTTCGGTATATAAGAGTAACCCGATCGCGCGCGCAATCATCGAATTTTCCTCCGCTTCCGAGAGTGAGAGAGAGAGAGAGGGAGAGGGAGAGAGCAAGATCGATCAAACGAACCGCGATCTCGGCCAGACGCTGATCCGGAATCGCAATATCGCCCTCGTCGCCGAGAGTCAGCTGTGGGGTCTCGACAAAGTCAATCTCTCGGAAAATTATAGCCACCGCGTCTCGCGTTCGCCGTTCTTCGGCACAAGGCCCGCGTCAATTTCCGCTCTCGCTCTCGGCCTTGCTGCCCCTGTATATACATCGCTCCAACACAAATCCACTCTTCTGTCCTCGTGACACGAGATATGATGCCTGGAAACGGAAAAGCTCTAGCGTCGTCGGCGGCGGCTATGTGGTTGTACTCGCTAACCCCGCGATTCGTGACACTTCAATTTTCCGCCCGAAACGAGCTTTGCCGAAGGGGTAATCCTCGAGGCCGGAAAAGCCGCACGACTCGCCGTGTGCAGAGCTTACCAAGATTAGGCGCTTGATACTGTCACGGGTTGCTAGCTTTGATTCGCGGGAAATTTGAGATTTTACGCACGAGGTGTTTGATACAGAGGTCAAAGTATTTCGAGAAACTCAGCTGACGTGCCTGATATCTAAGGAATGTCATAGGGGATATCTTCGTGCTGTTAGCCTAAGTAAATTTAGCCGTAATACTTTGGACCAAATTTAGCGGAAGACACAGAAAATTGAACTGTCTCGTTCACTGCTCGTTCGCACGCCTCAACATTAAAAATTTGATTGTTTAAAGTTTGATCAATGAAATTCGACCAACAACGAGTTATCACTAGGAGGATCGATTTTGATTATCAATCGTATCTGTGCCATTCTAATCTACAATGTTATCAAAAGAATCAATATTTGTGTCAATCCCATTGTTAGGTTGAACGTATAAGAGGAAGCAAGATTGTTTCGTTCGTGGAAATATAATTATTCAATCATTCCCTGAAATTAGTTTGGTTTTTCGAGCATGAATGAGGCTAAGCTAATTATTTTCATTTTATAAATATCACCTGTCAAGTCAGATCCGCCTTGGAGGCTATAGTAACCGCTAACAATTTCTTAGAAGTAATAAGCACATTCACAGATAATGATCGCTCACACATACACGTCTACATCGTCTTGCTCGGTAAGATTTCTATATGCTTTTCCGACTCGAATACAATTATTCCTCACACACGCAAATGAAAAAATTAACTAATTGATGCACGTGGTAAATTAAACCTTGGTACATTGTCAAGGCCTTCATTTTTTAGGAATCTGTCGTCGCGCCTTCTCTCTTATGAATTTTTATGGCTGATCCCAAATTTTTTTAATTTTAAGTCACAATAGTAGTATGATAAAAAACAATTCTGATTGATTTAAATTTCCATTTTGTGCCATTAATCCGACAATTTCTCGTCGATAATCTAATCATATGACACCTATTCGGAGAGATCAGAATTTTTTCTTCAAATTCCCACCGCTAGCAGGTTTGCGGTCCATATAGAACTTGCCTGAGCCATCACTCTTTGTATCATTTTTAGCTATGATACGCGTGCAACGATAATTTTCCCATGTACGGTACCGTATTTGTGTGATTGAAGTGGTTTGGCACGCGAGATGAGAATTTTGACAAGCTTGGACACATCATCTTCAATTCGATGGTTGAATTTGAAAAATAAAAAAAAATAGTTCGGATGTGAGTGAGACCAGAGTCCCAACGTACGTCACAGTGCTCGATGCTAAGAAGAGAAGAAAGTATGCTTCGTCATTGTAATGAGTATGACTGATTTATCAGATGCTTAGATGTGGATCAAGATCTACTTGAGCAGGTATACGATTGTCCAACTCGAGGATTGCGCCAGAGCATGACAATCGTAATCTATTTGAGCGCGAGTAATCGGCTTACATTATTAAGTACAGAGTAGCATAAAAGCTCTCTCAAAATCGCTGGCCACGTTCTCTCGGGAGTAGTCCTTGATGTGACGAATAAGAATCGAAGCCAAGTCTCATTAGACTCTGTCGATCTCGATAAAAAATCTACAGCCCAAGGCTCCACAGGATCGTCGCCGCGAGTGTAGGCTCGAGGCTACCGATCTCTCGAAAGTATCAGTGTCGTTGAGAGCCATCAATCACAGCCGGGTCGCGACTCGCCCAATCAAATTTCGCAACTGCGCAGCTCGCATCGGAAAATCGCCCCAACTCGTGCGTGCTCACACGTTCACGAGCCCGAGCCACGCGCAATTCATCATCCGCACACACCGAATGAGAGAACATCGCCGCGTACAACTTTTCGCGAAATCGGGCGGGTGACAGTCGGGATCGAGGAGCACGTAACTCGAGATTCTCTCTACTGTACTTACCGCCGTTGCCGATTTACTTTCACTCGAAGCCGAGTGAAATATTGGGTGAGATTTGACTCATGAGTAAACGTGTCAGGCTTTTGGAACGCCGATCTTTCTGGAACTCTGGGATATTGCCTTATACCATAGCATCACCACTACCGTTTGCTAATAGGCTTCTGGCCCATTCTAAGGGTACAGGTAATGATGCCCAAGAGTAAGCATCTTTCAGATAAAATAGTGGGTTGCAACCCTGCTTAACAATTTCTTGGCCACTGGTGTTTGATTCAAGGATTTTTATAATGATAAGCTGTGTAAGGATACATCTAAATAAGAGCTACAAAAAATGAACCAGAATCAGTCGGTATGGTGGTACTAGCTGCCAAGCGTCGATAGCTTGAGAAATTGAGAGTATACACAAGAGTTGCTCTATGAAACCATCGCCCCTTAAGTCCTGTATATCCTTGTTGGCAAGTTATGACTCCAGTGATCATTCAATTTCCTTGACACCGTCTGCTTTATGCAGAAGAAAGTGGAAACCGGATGTGCAAGCTAACAAGACACGAATCAGGCTCACTCAAGTGCCCAAAAGCTCTTTAGTAAGAGTGACCTTATTAAATATGATCTTGTGGGTAACCTTTTCTAGCCAATGTGCGTCTTCTTGGCACTTTAGGACGGAGTAAATAAAAGTGTCAATACCCTGGTAGAAAATGGAAATAGAATTGACCAAAAATGGGCCAAAACTGGCCAATTTCTGGTCTAACTGGCCAGAAATAGGCGATTTATATCCGATCATATGTTACATAGTGTGGGTGTATAGACACACTGAACCGATAGCTTTTACCAACAAGGAGAGGTTCTGGTTTGCAAGACCTAGATTTTGATGGAAATTTTTTCACATACTCTTTAGCCCAAAGAATCATACCCGTGTATCTTCGTCTCTGTTCTGAGCCATACGAAAACGGCCATGCACGGCTAATGCAATAATTCAATCTTGGATGATTTTCCATGGGAATCAGAGGGCCTACTCACAGAAACGGAGGAATATGGGTGTTTTTTATAGGCCAAAGAGTGCATCAAAAAATTTTTCAATGAAAATTCAGTTCTGGCAGACCCTGTCCTCTCTTTATAAGTCCTTGAGGTATCAATGGTTTTCAATAGCTATCATTCTCAACTCTGTTTAAATTTTCTCTATAGCTTGTTTGATATACATTATTATGAGTTGTCAGCAGAAAAATCTTTGGTAGGATACCACGACTCAAGAACCCCTTACCCATTATTACTTTCTAAAGCAGGTTGGTTTTGGGACCAATTGCCCATCATACACCATTCGAACGACACTGAGGTCCATCGGCAGGTACTAAGGGTAGTTTCCCGCATATTCCATTGAAAGTAAGCATGTCTCAAGCTACCGAGTACCTAAACACTCTCGTCGTCAGCAGCAGACAGGATTACGAGACGTGAGACCTCGGCTGCGGCTCTGGGCCAAACAGATTCAACACATCGCGCTGCCTCGACGCGCAAGAAATCGGTTATGCGTCGCGTGTAACCGGTCCCTCGCGGCTGCTTTTTCGGCTCTCGCGCAAACGCATGCATGCACGTGCTCTCTCTCTCTCTCTCTCTCTCTCTCTCTCTCTCTCTCTCTCTCTCTCTTTCTCTCTCTCTCGCGATGGTCCCTCGGGGCATTTACAGTTACGCGCGCGCTCACGGGAGGATACACGGGAGAGGAGGTCGGGGCATTATGCGAAAGGAGGCCAGCAGCGAGACGAGAATGAAAGAGAGAGAGAGGCAGCACAGAGACCAGGACGACGAGGACTACGGCCACCGTTACCAGAGATACTCTGCTGCGGCTCTGTGCTCGATCGGCCGATCGTGCATACGTGATCCCATATGCAAGAGCGTACGCTCGAGTTTGCTCACATCGGTACGAAGGCTTCATTCTCCAAGACTCTGCATGGTGAAGATTTAAATTTGTCTCTTCTGCAGGGACTACGCTAACCGGTTGACTATAGGTATATATCGATGCTTCAGAGAAAAAAGCCATATCTCAATTCTTGAGAAGATGAAAAGCCCTGTCTCATTTTTGAGAAAACAAAAAGCCCTATCTCATTCTTGAGGAAATAAAAAGCGCCATCTTAGAATTTATCTCAAAATAGCCGTATCTCAAGATTTAGAGAAAATAAAAGATCCTATCTTAGTTTTGAGAAAATAAAAAGCCCTATCTCAAAATTTCTTGGTAAAAATCCTATCCCAAAAATATGAGTAAAAAGGCCCTATCTCGAGAATTTTGTATGAGAAGTCGTCTCTCAAGATGTTCGAGGATAAGGGTCGTGTGTCTGAAAAAAGCTTTCTGGTCATCTCCAACTTTTTTTTCTGTCGCATGACGCTCATTCTTGAACATTTTGGGACACGACTTTTCGAACTAAATTTTCGAAATAAGGCCTTTTCTCTCAAGATTTTTGAGGCAGGGTTTTTTATATTCTCAAAAATGAGATAGGGCTTTTTTTGAGCTGAATCCTGAAATGAAACTTTCTATTTACTCAAGAATGAGATAGGGCTTCTTATTGCATCAAGAAAGAAATAGGGCTTTTTATTTCCTAAAAAATGAGATAGGGCTTTCTATTCTCTCAAGAGTGAGGTAGGAATTTTTCTTTTCTCTTATCAGAATGAAGGTGGGGCTATTCGCTCTCGAGCATCTATATAATCGAAATCTCAAAGCGACGCGCTTCAATAATGCGTCACGACTAAACGATCCTGGAATCTGGGGAATCCGTCGTGTCCCGTGGTGCTAGGAGCAGCATTGCGATGCGACGACCCTCGCGGCTCCTCGACCTCTCGCCTCGCTTGCTAGACTATCGCAGCTACCGCCAATCTCGCACTATCTCGCCACCACTTTCACCAACACGGAATTTCCCGAAGCGCCTCGGACATGTCGAGTGTTTCAGCTGCGAAGCACGTCCGATTTGTAAATTCTACCCCCGCTTCGTCTAACTTGAGTAGTCGTTTATAGTTTTTTATTACAGATACCTGCTTTCCCTGTCGTGGGTGTTGTCCTCGCTGACTCATCGATGACTGTACAGACCGAGTATCAAAGGGAAATCCCAGATATTCGCTTATGAAATGATGCATCAGGGCAAAGCTTACATGTGTCTTTTTGGTCCCTCTCATCGCTACTTTATAGAGTGAAGACAAAATTTTGCATGCCAATGAACTATTCTAACTGCGTCTCAACGTCTCATCCGGGAGATGTAAATTCACCTTTTAGTGTTGCAGCACCATTGTAAAATAATCCACGGGTTGTATTTGGTATCAACTTATAAGAAAGAGTTACTCCTCCCGACAATGCCAAACTCGTAAAAACCCTATCATCGGTGCATTAATTCTATGCTTACCTACGCACCGAGTCATGATGGACATAACTGAATTTCCACCTCTATTATTCTTGTTTCAGGTACGTACTCGACCTACTTTCGAACGCTACACCCCTTCGCTTTCCGCTAAAAGTCACTGGGTAAGTGATACCTTGAGTCATGAACATCGTGACGTCTCTAGCTCATGCACTCACTTATCCCCAAGAGGCGATCCAATTAGTACCATGAAAACTCCTCGAAGCCGGTATAATCGCAGCCCAGTTATACTTCGAATCATCATAGCGAGTTGGAAAGCAGCTGTCGAAAGAGTAAAGTCGTGCTTCTGTGCAAGTGCACGATCGGCGCAGATCTTATCCGCGAATTAAACTCGAAGCTGGAAAAATGAGCTATTCTTCCTCTCGTCTGATATTAACAGAATCGCGGAGTATATACACTGTCTGTGCGCAAATTAGTCACGATTAGCTCACAAAGAGAGGGAGCACATTTTACCTGCCCGTCACTTTCCTCGGGAACCGAAACTTTGCGAGAGACCGATTTCGCAAGACGCGATAAACTAGGCGCTTCGATTCTTCGATATTCAACCGAACCTTACAGCTCGACAGGCTATTCCACTCGGGTTTGCGATGTGCAGGTATGAATCGAATATCGGTGTACTTTTGTCGACGTAGATCGGCCTATCTGCTGTGAATTTTTATGGGCAGCGTGTCGACAGATTTCGACATTGAAAGCATTTCGAAGTCAGTTTTACCTTCAGAGCTCCTCTCGACGTAATCGGTGTTGAAAGGATGCAAGTCTCCCCTCGCGTATCTTTTGCGGCGAAGCTGGAAATTTTCAAAGGGCAGTAATGGCCTGTCCATAAAACCTTTCATATCAATAACAACACGCATGACTCTGTAAGTATCAATTGGAACTCCTTCACCTCTCCAAGTCCCAAGTTCAGAACTCATGTTTCCTCAAAAGAATGTGCCTATCGGACAGAGATCGAAATCTCGAAGCTCGCACCTCGCTCGAAACGCGCCGAATCTCACACCACACTCGAGCGACTCGAAGCTCGCGCCAATGTGTATCTCGGCGCAAAAATCTCGGTATCTGCTCGCCTCGTACGCGCGATCCTCCCAATATCTGGAGTCTCGATCTACCATATACCCGCCGCCGAATCGTTTTCGCTCTCTCCTTCTCTCCTGCAACGTCGTCGTGTCGGGGCCCGATCAATTAAGGCCCGCCGCCGTCGACTTTCGCGATCCCCGAGGCCCGAGTATCATCGGCTGCAGCTGTGCATGTGTGTGCATGTGCAGCTGTGCAAAAATATTCGCGGAAAAGTGGCACGCGCAAGCAGAGCTCGAAAATCGTGATCGGGCAATATCTCGGGCCGCATCGGCGTGTACTTACACCGAGACTTACAACAGAGTCACGACTCCCGTCATCGCCCACCATGTGCTCCTCCGTGTGTGTGAGTGCGGCCGAAAACGATTGTGTGTGTGTGACCCATACAGCGAGGCGAGCGAAACCGGGTTTCGCAATATCTGCATCCTCGGGACGATTTCATCGCGTTTTATATTTCCTTAACGATCCGAGACGTCGGTTTTTTGGGTGTGATTGTGAGCGCGGCTATGTGTCATTGTTTTCCATGAGAATGGGCTCGCGCTCTTTTACCCCGCTTCTGCTTTTCTGGTATGGGATAATTCAATTACGCGTCCTCCGAACGAGGTAGCGAGATTCCTTTTGCGAGGAGCGGACTTTTGATGAGCGCTCAATTCGAGAGGCCTCTTGCGCATCGGCGATACTTACTTGCTTCGCGTAATTTTGAGAGGGGCTCGGTTTAATTGGGGCTAAATATTTAATTGTGTCATAAAACAAGTTTAAGGCTCGATAAGTTACTGGTTTCGGTAAAAAAATCAATTCGATCGGGAGATACAATTAAGACGTGATCCCATAAACGCGGCTATCAGATCCTGACAATCGATCGTTACATTATCGCAATGAAATTTGCTCCAATATCATTATGTTCCCTCGTGAAAAGATTCACAAAAGATAAGTCAGTCACTCAATGTACTCGCAGCTGACATCAACCTACATTCTGCATTTTTCAAGATAGCCCCTCACTATACGACAGCTCAATTTCAAAAATACCTCCTGATGCTGATACGATCAATATTAAACTAATACCAAGTCGTTGAAGACTGATAAACGACGCAGTCACGTTTTATGATCAGACGTCGGCTTTGCCAATTTCAATCGGGGTCAGATTCTTAAAATTGATTTGAATAAATAAATCGTCGCAGACATAAATGACTGGCAGCCTCGTTGAGGGCACGTGTTTCTAACAATAAGTGAAATATTTTTCCTCGTGACACATGTGTGTAAAATTCGCTCTTGCATGTTTGCGTATGAAATTTCGCGCGCATATACAGGGAGAACCGCGACGTTATGTGTCTGGTGAAACAATTTCCGCTTGAATTGTCCGAGAACGATAATACGGAGCGGGTACGATGCGCGAATCTTGCCAACTCGGCAACGGCTCCTTCCGCAGTCTGGCCTCGTTCCAAGCTCTTCCTGCTTATCGCTGGCGCAATGATATTATGCCCTTGTGATTCACACCCATATATGCTTGGATGGATGCCTCCAAATTCTCCAACTGAAATCTCAAACTCTCGTGCATTTATTCAGAGATCTTGAATAGCAATATTGCACAGAAACCGCATTAAAATTCGCGCGAAAGTGAGAGTCAATCATCTCGCGTGTACTAATTCATCTTCGTAATTTTGTCGCCACGGTCATTACATCCGCAAACTTTCTTCTCCGAAACGTTTCAATTTGTGAACCACCGGAAACGCTCCTCTCTCCTCTCACTCATTCAGTTCTGAATTAATTTGCAAAATCGCAAAGTGAATGAGCATCTTGCATAAAGCCGCTGCTTGATATAAGCTTGGAGAAAATTTGGAATATCCATCTCCCGTCCTGCTTTGCAAAAATATCACACGCGCGAGAGAATTTATTGACATATGTGATGTTTGCGAATACATTTGCAATGTTGATCCGCGATTCGAAGGGAAATTCTTCGTAGCCTCTGTGTTCGCGGTCTGACTCATCAATGCTTAAAAGAAGGAACGTCGTAACGTAAGGCAATGAATTAGTATTCAGAACTCGCATCAGTTGTCGCATGGCTTCCATTGTTCTCATCGTGCTACTCTGATGCATCGTTAATTCTCTTTGGCGCCTGTGTACCTACTTTTTCCATCACCTTTTCGGTAAAGACGAGTCCTCTTATTGTCGTCTATCGCGTTTGTACACTTTTTCGACCCTAAAAATCATGCAATAGTCACATTGACAAATTTCAAGCGCAAACCCTCAGTTATAGTTTCTATAAGTGGACGTTTCTTTCGCCCAAAATTCTTTCACGCGATAACTCACAAAGTCAGCAGTAAATGCATTCAGTAGTCATTCAACTTTCAGGAGTACATTTTCCGCGCGAGGAGAAAGTGATTTGCCCGACTCCTTTAGACATCGTGTATCCCGATTGGAATGATTTTTCAATTCCTCACACGAGTATAGCGAAATGCCCCTCCTGTGCTATCTCAATAACTCAATTTCCGCGAGCATTTCACATTAGATACGCGCACGGATTCGACAGCTGCAAGTGCACACCGCCACGCCACGCCGCGGTTATTAATCACCGTGAGTTACGCCGACTGCTCACGAATATGTCAACTCGAATTCGCCGAGTCGAGGTCGAAAAATAGTACTCCGCACTCGCGAGGCTTGTATTTGACAAAATAAAATTTTCAGCGTACGGAGAGAAAAAGGGAGAAAGGGAATAAACCTGGTACACGGACATTAACATGCAGATCAGTTGTTGCGCCACGTGTTAACATTCGACCGCCGCGGCGAGGCTCCGAGCATCACTAATAGGAAGTGCAGTGCGCCTAGCAAATATGTTCAATGTATCAAGTTTTCGTAGAGCACTTGTCAACTCTATTCTCAACAAACATAATGCATTGCTGCTTTTGAAAATTTGGAATATCCTGGCTATACTCATTATGATACACTATGTCAATACTCGGATATTGTTTTGACTGCTTATCTTTCACCTTGGATGCCCCAAAAATATCGAAATCATGATTTAATCTCCCGCAATTAAGTTGTTGAGGCCTCGAATGCTTCAATGTGCGACAGCTCGTCATCGGAAAACTATGCCAGACTTTACCAAGGTCAGCAATATACGTATACCGAATTGCTTCATTGTTGGGATCACATTCAACTCGGTATAGTGGAAAAACGTGAGAAACGTACAGCACTAATGACTCAAACCAAATCGTATCTTGCTTCCGAGTCACTAACGGTAATCGACTCGCTTTCTAAATCCACTGAACGTTATCAAAAGAAAGAAAATCGAGAGTTACCGAGTGGGGCCATAAAAACCTCCTCCTCCCGGCATTCCCGAAAAATAACTCACTCACAACGAAGCAAAGAAAGTTAATCTGCTCGGCTCATTTTGAGCATAGGGACCTCCGTGCAGGCCACTAATACCTACTACTACCCTCGCCGAGATCCAAAATTTCGTCCTGATGGGTCGTTTGGGCGACTCGCTGTCCCTCGATTCCCAGCATCTGGCTATACAGTACATCGAAAATTGCACCCGTTCTCCTCGGCAATCAAGCCCCGAAACATCCCACCACCAAATGTAAGGGCACATCCTGCCCATTCGCGCATCCCCGAATTATCGAATTAGCCGGGAATTCCGCGAGCCGCGCCTCCGAAATTCCACCGCGACTCTTTTTCGCTCGCAACACTCACACAGTCGAGTCATTTTTGCGCCGCGGGGGTCCCCTGCATCGAGAGCGCGGAAATGTAAAATGCCCGAGAGGCTCGAGTTATTATACAAGTCGGACTGGCGGTATGTATCGAGATTTTTCGGGCAGATGATCGGCGAGCTGCGCGCTTTGCCATATCGGCCGTAAAACACGAGTTCGCCATGCAAATTATCATAGGGCCCGAGCGGCTAATACGAGTCTCGAGATGTGTACTCCGATTATGGAGCGGTGCATGACCAGCTGGAGAGATAATATGCTCGGAGCGGTGTGTAGGAAGTGTACCTTGCGAAATTGAATTCCGCCCCGTTGGTCGGAGGATCTAGGAAATTGTTCAACATGGCCAGATATGGATGCGATATTCGGCCGAACGGGATGGATATGCGATATCTCTGCGATGATAATTTGTTGCTGGAGTATATTCTCGCGTGTACTGATGTGTATTGGGCTCTGATGGTCGGATAGGATGAAAAACTGGTAGCCTCGAGCAATCTTTGGAGGCAGAAAGTATGCACGTTGTGCAACGGCCTGGCAATGCTCACCAGCTCTTACAAATGAAGACACGAACGATCAATTCATTTTCACAAAAAGTATCTGATTTCTCCGTCGAGAGGCTCCGTGAGCCGAGCTGTTTCCCATATTTCAAGCAATCATAATGAGCGAAAGCTGAAAGCCATCCAGCAGGCCCGCGCAACTTTTTAATTGATTCTCATACGCGACTCCCGCGATAAACAGCAGCCGCGTATAGCATTTCCACTCATTACGCGCCTATGAATTCGGTAAACAATGCGCGCGACGCGCGGGAAGCCCCGTTTTCTCATTAAAATAATTCGTATACTTTGCGAGAGCGAGTTTTCGCGTTGATCAGCGAGCAAAATACGAGAGCGTTGGCGAATTTGACTTGGATAAAGCTCGCGAGCTCGCCGAGTCGAGGGAATAATAATCAAATGCAGGGCTGATGGAATCCGGAGAATTCATTAAAAGTGCGGATCGAGGTATTCAGTTGGGGGGATCGCTTGGCTGATGAAGAAAACGAAATTAAAGGCTCGAGTAATCGCGTTGCGCTTATTTTGCAGCATCAGCTATCCGCAGAAAGCAAAAAGCGAGCAGAGGAAAGCGTGATTTATACCCGCAGCGATATATTGCGCCAAATAATCCCGAGTGTATACATATTCCCAGCGCACGCATTCTCAGAATTTCTAGCCTCGGGTCGGCGAATTTCAAAAATAGCACGGATCAATATCCACCTCGTCAACACACATAGAAATTGAAAATGGCAGCGCGGGCGTTGAAATCGCAATCAAGAAGTCGGGAAAGAGAAAAACGAAACACGCTCACGTGTGGCGCCGAAAATTGAAGTCAAAACTCATCCTGCCTCCGCAAAATCGAGCCACGTGCTACTTTGCCGGCGCGCAAATCTGCCTCGGCGCTAAAAAGACCCGCGATTCACTGCAATCCACTGCGCCGTATTATACGGCTCTCGGGGGGACCACCTACGGCGACGCCGCGGAATTACGAGATTGAGACGGGGGTGCGGAGGGGGTTGGAGCCATTTTTCGCGGCAAACGCGGAAACGCGCGCTAATGAAAAGCGGCGCAGGCTCGAGCTCAATTGGAGTTATACCTATATGGGATAGCGCGGTGCGGTGGTGGTTTTAATTATTGGCGCGACTCGCTCGGTGCGAGGATTTGTTTACGGGCCGCGGCTGGACCGCAAGATCCGTGCCCGCAGAGTGAACTTTGTGGAGTGGTCCGGTGGATGGAGGTTTGCGCAGGTGGAATTTTCCTCGCCGTTAGATGTCGTTAGACATTCTTTGTCAGTGATGCGTGGCTTATCGTGTACGGTATGCGCGAGCTGCGGATGTAGGCGACGGGACATTTGTCAGGCAGTGTTTAGTAGTTGGCCAGTTCGTGACTTTGGAGGAAGACGTTGTTCAACGGAGCTGTTGGCACGAGCGCCAAGGATTTGAGTCGAAGCTCCAGATTCTGAACGCGGTAACGATGACATTCCTGAGATTGATTTTGATGACTAAAACTGACTCTGGTGAAATCTTAGACATAAAGTCCAAGGATAACGTAGTTGAACGAGAGGACGTAGATCAAGATCTCACTTGAATCATGACTCGTCGTGCTAGTGTTTCAGAGATTTTTCCATAAAATCTCATGGTATCGAAGGTTTTTTAATCATGATACATTTTTTCAAATTCACACCAATGGATCAATGAGAGATCTGAAACGTATCCATTGAATAGATTTTGCGTTGAAAATCGCAGTCGAGGAATTTGAAAGCGGTAGCGCTAAATCAAATACCCACCTGATTCAATAGTTGCTGAATGAGCTTGTAATATTTTCAAGCTCTCACCGCATCAGCCTGTAAATTATGGCCCAAATATATTTCAGTCAATTATCATTTATCCCGACCCATGCTGCAAATAGATGGGCTTACATTAGTCGTAAATCATGAAATGCAGCGTGGATCGAAAGACTCATGGTTGGAAAATGAGTTACTATTCCACATCCGATGTATGACGAAGAGCTCCTGTTGGAATATGTTGCTCCTAATTAATCCCATTTATTACTTTATCGAATTGCTATGCGTTCATTATTATTTTTGCATACAAAACATACAGCTAAATTAAGGCGCTCCGGTAGATAGCGGCGGCCGCGGGAGAAATTAATTGGACCACGAGAAATTGCAGAGGCACACATTTGAGATGTTTGGCCGGAGTCCAAATGTCGGAAGAGGCTATCGTGTCGTGGGCACATGATTAATTCTAATTGGATGTGGACAGAGAGCAGGATGAGGTAAATTGCCGTGTAGGTATTACAAGCGCTCCACAACCAGGAGAACTGGATATTATGTTCGCTGTGGAAAAATAAGTAGCGCGGGGTGTGGTTTTCCTACCGCATTAGTTTCACGATTTGTGCGGAAGCGATCATGCGACGCCAATGATTAAATCATCGGACAAATTGGCGGAGCTTGCAGTCACTTGATAGCGCAAGATTTGCTGGGAACTCATCGAGCAATGTACATTTCCCTCTCCTCGAGATGTAACAATCGCAGGATCACTAAGATATCAACATGAAATGTGCACCAGAACCTGTGCATCTGATTTCCCGCCGCGACACATTTGGCATATTCGTCGCAGTTGTCATCGTGAATGTAATATTTCATTCACTTCCGAACGCGGGAATAGTGCTTCGCGAGTTACAATTGAAATCACGAGGTGCGGCAAGGAGTCGCACCGACTGCCTCCCATTCGATCAGGGCCGATTTACGAGTTGCACTGCACCCCAGAACATTTGTCATGTCTCGAAAATTTTCTTCAAAACGGGGCCAACCTTTGGCTTTGGAATCTTTTGTCGCCCCATTATGCGATGATTCATCCACCATCGAGCAGGCTCATCTGAATTTCATCGGCGAGCGATATTCCTCTCTCGCAAAGCTCGCGCGACTCGCCCGGAATACATTTATAGTGAGTTACGAGCTTTTCTCGTCCTCACATTTTAATACGTATGCCGTACCTGTGCGTCGAGTCGCGACTCGAATTGATGCGAGTATACGCGCGACGGAGATCATCCGCAAGTGTTGAATGTACTTACATTCAATCTGTATTTCCACTCACAAGTAAGAGTCGCAGAAGGGAAGAACTTCAAGGATCTTTTTCGCCCATTACACAATTGAATAGCTTCGGTTTTTCGAATTTGACTCAATAAAGAAAGGCGTGGATTTCTGGAGTTTATTCGTAGAATTCTTTTCATTCGAGTGCACGCACAGAAAGGGTATAGAAGTGTGCAAGAATAAAGTCGCTGGAGACGCAACTTTGTGGCAGAGCGACGAGGAAAATTGACCAAAATGAGCACGCTCGTTCCTCTATAAAAAATACCAATGAAATACTACTTCTTCGAGTCGCTTTCAAATGTGCATAAGGCAAACTTGATTTTGATTTTGAGTAGCGTCGTACTCGATTCGTCAATACGTGACTTCTCGAAAATTGGTTGCGCATAAGAATAGCCATTGACCAAAATTTCGAAGAAACTTCGTTGCGGCTCGTTCATTTGACATTCTGATCGCAGAATGGACTCGAGAAAAATACGACCTGTCAAAAGCACGCACATATCTGTCCATACTAAACTCAGCACTCGAAATCACCCAAATGAGTATGTTCAAATGAATCAAAATGTCAACTCGTCGAATAAAGGTGCGGACTCGTGCCGCTCATTCACCTCTCCACCCGACTCGTTGCAAAATTCTCCAACACCGCTCTCTCTCTCGAGTTCGTTGATCGAGGGCTACCCCTTGTACAACTGCTTCGTCAAGCTTCCAAAGTTACGACAGCTGCAAAGTCAGCTCGGCCTCGAGACGAATCGCGCGCTGCAAAAAATTTGCGCGAGGTCGTGCCCGGCTCTCCTGCTCGAATGTTTAGCCTCGCGTTTTCGATTCAGAATCCCAGACTCGAGAAGTGGAGGGGCCCACTGGTCGAAAAAAGAGCCTCGTCACGGCGGATGGCCTTATTACGGGGTCCGTGTCGATGATGAGCCCATCGGGCGCTCGACAAACACGACACAGCCCGGAACCCGATGCACGAAAAAGCCATCGAGTCATCCGCTGCCTGCATAAACTGCATTGCGGTCGTATTGTGCGGGCGACTCTCCATTCATGCGGACCTCTCTCTTTTTCGCAAAAAAGCGAGCGTCCGCGTCGTGCCGAGAGCAGGTATTTTACGATATTGGGCTGTATGTATTTATATGCGATGCACGTGACAGTACGAAACTGCAGAGGGGACCGCAGGTGTGCCTTTTGCTCGTGGCGAATTGTGCTCAGGGGGTGGGGAGGTGCACGTAAAGCCGTGTTCACACGTGAACGGCGTGGCGTGACACGCGAAAACGTGGAACGACATCTGTTCTTATTTGGCAAGTGCTTGTACTATCCATTTTTACAATTCTTGGTTAGGGGTCAGTTTGTGGAGGCCCAAAAATGAGGAAGGAAGTGTGGAGCGCGTACTTCCGGCAAAGGTAAGGTGATTCGCCCAGTTGTGAACGAAGCCTAAGGTGCAAGGACCCCCGCCTGGCTGCTCAGTCGACTTCGCTTGGCTTCTGTTTGTGTGCCATTCATGCAACCTTATAATACTACCTTCTCCTGTTCCGTGGTCCCGCCGCATCCGGCGCATGTAATATACATCGAGATGCACCGTAGGAGTGGTTGTAAAAAATGATGATCGGGTGACCGGGCCAACTTTTCATCTTTTGTCACAGCCAGTTTTCACGCTGTTATGGTATTATAGGAGAGAATAGTTGCACCATAAACAGTTTCCTGCAGCGAATGATGGCTTTTGCGCGTATGCATAGCGTGGGAAGAAAGGTGACCTCTGTATAGAGATTCGTGGGTGTCCTGCTTTTGAATCGATAAAATTTGATGCGTTTGGCCTCAGGTTCAATCGCAAGAGCTTGATATTCTACTCAATTTAGTCGCGAGTTCTTTCCATATTTTGCCTCGCAAAGCGATTGTCCATTGACATTTCAGTGCAGCGAATAGTCAAACACATCAATTATGCAGAGGTCAACGAACGAATAAATTTGACGCGAGTACAACTTTAGATTGAAAGACCATAAAATTCGCTTACAGGCAATAATGCCTCCGAAATCCATACCGGTTGAAAAATAATTATCAGCTGATCTCGAATTCATCTGGCCCATCGTCGATCGAAAAGCCCATCACTCCTTTCTATCAGCACCTGCTGAGCAGCATACCTCCCTCGAGCATCGCCGAAGTAGGAACCAAACCTAACTCGCCTTAGAAAATTATTATTTCAAAAAAGCAGTGCAAGAAGTTCGGCTGCGCCTCGCAGCCCCAAGCACCGCTCGACCGGTCCAGCGCGCTCCACTTTCGGAACCGTACCGATCCGATCGAGGAACTAAAGAAAAAGAAAAAAAAGTTGAGTAGAGTCAGCGCGAGGCGAGGAAGAGGCCCGAGTTGCATGTGCGGGGCGGGCGGCGCACCTGCCGCTATACACTCGCCACCGGCAGATTAATATCCGTGCCCCCGGCCTTCCGCTGCAGCTCGCACTGCTGCTGCTGGTTCTGTGAGTATGCGTGTCTGCAAAGGACGACTCGTGCTCGTGAAGCAGTGAGCGCTTATTTCAAGTTTCATGAGTATGTATACCGAGCCACTGTGTGGCAATGTAGGTACTCACGGACCCCAAGAGCTTTTACTCCCGATGCTCTGCCGCTGCTGCTGATGGCCTTTCTCACGATCCCGTGCATTTGCAACTTGTCCCGATCACTTGAGTTTTTCGAAAACGCGCGCCTTTGGCACACATTTTGCCATAGCAACTTGAGTAGTGCAACGTCGGAAAAAGTGGAGCTGGTACCGTATTTCCTCCTAAGCTACAATTCATACCCCTAATATAAGCCGTAGCAATTTTTTTAACAAATCCAGAATTATATGACACTGGCCCGAAACAATCCATTCTCGAAAGTAAATTGTACCTGAGAATGAGCGTTTCGTTATTCTTCATTAATTCATAATCATTGTACACGATTCAATTTTCCTCAAAAATAACGAATATCACAATCTCGAATTTTCCCATAGCGCCCATCATCAGATTTCGTTAAATTTGATCATGGATCCCAGTAGGGGAGGAAATAAGCTATCACAGCAAGATAAGCCGTGTTTCTGACTTTTCAAAAACAAACGAGCCATGGGACAAAATACGAGGAACACAGTATAGTGATCGTGATTGGCGCGCATTTTGGAGATGGTTGAAACACCAAGCCCGACGAGAGACCTCTATTTTTTCACGCGTATTCCTGATTGGAATTCTAACCACGAAGTGGTGAGATGAAAGGGTTTAACGGCGTTGGAACTCCATTTCATTTAATTTCAGCTGAAACTCACAACTATCAATGAAATCTCGCTCCCACGTGCTAATCAAGCGGGCATATCGCGACTTTTTTATACGCTCCTCCAAGCGATTCGCCCCGTCGCGCCAAGCGTAAAAAGCACTAAAAGATTCGCTGGGCCCTCTTGGCCGCCCATCCCTTTCCCTCTCAGGCTCGATCTCCCGAAATTCAGAGATAAATTAGCATCAAGATCTCGCGCGGCCTCCTCTTGACGTCACCGCACAACATTATACCAAAGTCGTTAAGCAGTACGGGGCTCCGGCCGTTGCCGGTCACATTTTTTTCCGCCTCCCGGGCACTCGCTTTTTAATGCCGGATTATGAATTTATCTTGCGCACCGGAGCCTCATCAATCTACAGGTGCCTCCTTTTCACTTACTTTCCTCGACTCCCGGGCCCTTCCTCCCCCTCCACTACACCCAAGTGTGGGAGAAAAATTCGTTCAACCAGCTCCGTGAAGGAATCCGTCCCGGACACTCGAAAAAGTGCTTCCCCTCGCCCAGATGGCCCGCAAACTGGCCATTCAAAAATCGCTTTTCGGCACGTCCGAACGCCTCGCCGCGCGGCCTCGGAAAGAGCGGTGGCAGCGGGACTCGATTAGCTCCATTAGCGGCAATCCGTCATCGGGAGACGGCTAATGAAAGAAAGCTCCGAGCGACGAGTTCGCTTCCTCTGCGGCGAGTTCACAATGGTACATACCGAGCGGCGCATAGAGGCGATCCTGCAGCGGTAAAAACACTCGCGGTGATTACAGCCGCCGCCTTGCTCGTCCGCGAGCTTCGCTCTCAAATTGGCGAGGTGACTTCCGCGCGCCCAAGACAAGACGGGATCGCGTAATGGACTCGTTAGCTTGGAAAATTGCCGCTCGGTGACAGCGGACTGCGAGCTGAAAGGATCCTTTGCTGCTCGTGTATAATAGAGGAATTCGACCGGCGGAATAATAGAAACGCGCGAGGTCTTCTGGATTGATTCAATGGGTATTTTCCGACTCGAGAAGAGGGAGGCATCTCCGATTTCCGCGACCCTCGAGTGGAGAGACTTTTATCTGAAGAGTGTATATCGTGCGCTCCGCGTGCTTCTTGCAGCTCCTTACAAGCTCAACAGGTGTCATTGTCGTATCTCACATGGCCCTCTTGAGCCACTTGGGGATTTCTTCTAGTCACTAATAGCGAAATGCACTACTTTTAGCCTCTTCGGGTAATGAGGAGCCATCCGAAAGGTCATGCTGGCAAACAATCAAATCCTAGGGAAGAGATGGATTCGGGACGAATGGAGATGAATGATCAAACGGGATTGGCATATTCATTTTGCAAAATCACGCTATGCCCCCAACCTGTATTGACCGTTACTCGAAACAACATTTTCGCATCCATCTGTCATAATCAATTTTGACTCGACTCCAACACCCCCTGTTCTTCAGCGGTGAGTTCTTTTCATCGCTGCTTCCTCGTTCCGTATTCTCCTCGCTCTCGTAGAGCGAGAAATGCGGAGACTGATGCACAGGTCTCGGGAATTTAAGAAACCTCAACGCTTAATTTACTTCCAGTCTAATTACGCATGTGCGCCGATTGTATATTGTTCCTGCATATCACTTTCCGCATTCTCTTCCTAATTCAGCATGATAGGAACTGTTTTACATCGGGGAATCAAAAAAAGCTCCACGAATATTGCACATGCCCCTTAAATTTGTTGTTTGGAGACCCATTGCTCCATTTTTGAACACTCACAATCAGTGCCATCCATGCATTTTTCCAAAAGTAATCAGGCTCGAAAATTTTTATCGAAGAGTGTAAATATTCCGAAATTGAATTTTATCGGTTTATTCGAACGCTAAAAGAGAGGTGCGTACATCTGGTTGTTTGAAAAATTATTGGAAGGGTTAGCTTATAGAGAGGAACATTCTAGAGGACTGCGATTACTTATTCTCTTATCTTAGCGACGCAATTTGAAATTTAGAAAGGAAACTTAATGTCAAAACCTTTTGGTGTACTAATAATTAATTCTTTGCGCAACTTTGTATATAATGTAAATATTGCAAAATAATCTCAGTAAGATTAAAATTGCTCAAATAAAAAAAAAATTCCAACATGTTTTCTAAATAGAAAAGATCCTCATGCACGTCCTGCTCATCTCGACTCTCGATCGTGTAAATTCTACACTATCAGAAATACGAGTGTCAAGATGAAAGGGAACAAATTACCCGTGTGGTTAGTTTTGAAACAGCAATAATTGTCCATTAGCCGACTTGTGTGGATTAGCCTCGTCCGAAATTGACTGCACGAATGTGCGCTGAGAGTATCTGTGGTCAGACTCTGCTATATGTGCTCCGACACGGCTGTTGAAATACCGATGTTTGTTCGACGCGACGAGTCGATTCTAACGGTCCATTTGGTCTGCTAAGTGAGCCCCAGCGTTTACTCGAGAAAGTATAGGATTTTTCGTTTCGTTTTCTTGTACATCCGCAGTTCTGGGAACAGCAAAGAGCACTTCAAAGCAATCAATTCCGTTTCGGGAGTGCGTTGAAGCCGAGGTCGGAGCTCACACGCACTTCACACCAATTTGGATCTCGGATGAGTTTTTCTTGTTTTTGTTCTTCGATATAGAGCGTAACTATTCCGTCTTTGATCAGAGGCAATTCGGATTAAATCTCGCAGTGAATATGCGAAAAACTATATGAATATCAATGCTCGTGTTACAAATCATAATTTTATTTCATTTTGGTCGTTTTCCTTTGTACGCATGAACATCATAGTCGAGGGAGAGCTTGGCTTCTGAAGGACATTCTGCAAAAATTTTGGGTGGAATCATGAAGCTCTCTGCAAATAAGATTTTTTTCTGATTATGAAAATGGATCAGAAATATATCATGATGGATTCTGCTTCATACGTGATTACAAGCGGATATCGTCCGTTGTTTTGGAATTTTTTTGACTAGTATGAGGAGCGGATTTTGAGATTGAAATGCGAGATAAAGGGCATTTTTCGTGAAGGTTAACGGGCATGTACACTGAGAGAAGCATTTTGCCACTGGGACTATTCAGACGTTTTGGTGCGTGGTATTGCTGTCAGACCCATACGGTTTCGTTATCACAGCAATACGT
>JAPYYZ010001262.1:0-22127 GCA_030522705.1 Eretmocerus eremicus
CTCAGCGCGCGTCGTTTTGAATTCTCACAGCCTCCTTATTCGATACGCAATTTGATTTTTGAGATAATTGACAAATTCTCTTTTCTGATATGAGCTCTAATAGAAATGTATTGATCTTTGCGTTGCGAGTAAGTTCCGCGAGCCAATTCGAGTTCTATATTAGATTCTAAATAACATTTCTCCAACAATTACGAATTCATGCCCTTCTAATCAACTATGTCCAATGTTTGTCGATACTCGATGTTTCAAAATTTATTTATGGCTATATTATGAATATGAAGATGTATGCGTCTTCGGAATCGGTCTGTTCAGTTACATGCTCAATAGAAATGTATAAATCGTTGACGAATTCATTTCCTCAATATAAATTTTCTCCGCGCGTAAATTCGACCTCTGAATTATATTTTAAATTGAATTCTCTCAAGAATTGACCAACACATGATATAAGTCGCGATATGAACTGTGTTGAACGGTCGTCGATCCATCGCGCGCAGCTCGCGGCACTCCAAGTTCTGTTGCTTTTTAATTATATCTCGAACTGATTTCGCTCGACGTACCGACAAACACATATTTTTTATATGAATCCTGTTCGTCACGAGTAAGCCTTCCGCGCGCAACGCGCGCGTCCTCGAGTTCTAGTCTTTCTGAAAATGGCCATGACCATTTTGACATCTTCGCCTACCTCAGGATGAAATGCACGCGGAAAAAGTCTGGAGTTCCACGATGGTGGAACTCCAGACTTTTTCGGTGCAGTACAGGCATTTCATGCATTCGAGTTGCCTCAATGGCCCTCGGGATGTCCAGTCGAGTTTTCCTTATCCAGGACACTCTTTAATGTAAGAACGCACTAACAAAAAATGTTGTCACTCGCCATGCTCAGCTTGACTATGGCCGTCGCACCTACTCCTTATTTCGCAGCAAAAAAATTCGTAGTCCATCTATATTTTTCTAGACAGATTTTGAATCATTGACTCTGCCGTGTCCAGAAATTTATTAGATTTTATACGCCCTTTGATGCGAGACTCAGGTGCTAGAAAGGAGTGATTCTGGAGCAAGAGAAAATTCAGGGTACATTTTTGATAATGCCTCAAGAAGTTAGCTCAGTCTCGAGATGAAATTCCATTATAGCTAAACATTGGTGAAAACATTTTGAGTCCCTCTTTTTGGCTTGAAATTACCTCGGAAGTTACTCTTTCAACGTCGATTGTTGAAAAAGTGTATCGGTTTTAGGGAATCCAATGCAAATTTCACGGGCTCAAAGTCTGCATAATGCAAGCTTAGAACATTCCGGATAAAAATAGATGCATCGTGTACACTCGCCAAACACCTGGACTAATTGAACGTTTTCGAATTTTTCGTCTTTCAAATTGGTATTCGCACATGAACCCTTGATTTTGGATACCGCAAAGAACACGTTAAGAGTGCTCCCCAGTGCGATCGACGCGCCATCTTGCTACCAAAACGCATTTTGTTGATAAAAATTTTCCTCAGCAACTAAAAACTATTTGAAAGATACCTGCATCTGCGCGGAATCTTTCTACAAATTTAAAAAAAAATTTCGTGAAGAAAGGTGCAAGATTGAGCTCATAAGCTTGCGAGAAAGATTCCTATAGCCTTCAATAATGTTCCAATAATTTCCCGCAAGTTTACAAGCTCAATTTTGCATCTTTCTTCACAACTTTTTTAAAAATTTGTAGAAAAATTCCCCGCAGATGTCGGTATTTTTTAAATAGTTTCTAATTGCTTAGAAGAATTTTTATTAACAGAGTACGTTTTGGCCCCAAGATGGGGCGTCGACTGCACTGGGAAGGACTCTGGCGGTGCGGGAGTCGTGCATCCCGAAGATGGAACTTGAGGGTCAACTTACGCCAAAAGTTCAACGATTGACGTCAAAAAACGAGTTGTAGAATCATTGTTATTATCTAACTTCTGTTTGTCAGCTCGTCGTTTAGCCCAAATCGGATGAGTATCCGAGAAAAATGGGAATAACTCCGAAGCAGATACTTCCTAACTTATCAAACATACAGACATTTGGGACTATTTTACTCGGATACTCTTCCAATTTGGGCCAAACGACGAGTTGACGAATACAAATTAGATGATAACAATGATTGCATGGCTCCTGCATTGCCTTAAGACGTGATTATGCGCAGCCTCCAACTTGAAAGATGAGAATTTCAAAAACGTTCGATTAGCTCAAGTGCTCGGCAAAGTACATACAGGAACCCTTCATTATACGCGGATTTTTTATCCGATGACTTTCTTACGTGGTTTGTCTATTCGCGTCCGTCTTTCGTTATGCGCGGGATTCGTATCATCGTATGCGAATTTCTCTACGTCGATGAATCAATTCCACTCTATCATTGAGAGATCTAACCGCGCGATTCATCATTTTTTTATTACTATTATTTTCTTTATGATTTGACGAACATATTCCTTATTTCATCGACGATCTCATTGAACTTCATCACCTCATTGAATCCAGAATCGAATGCTTTGACGATCCACAAAACGTAAAAGTAGACGATATCAAAATCGTGCATGAATATATATATATATATATATACTGAACCACCTATCGAAAATGTCGACGACGATAGATCAGAGAAGACTTTTGATGCCAAAATCATCAGCCAAGTCTTGGATCATTTGATACAAGATGGAGAATTTTCTTATGACTCATGGTGAAATAAAGCCTAGCGATCCAACATCTGTGCAATTCGGGAGCAAAAATTTACGAAAATCTACAGTGACGTCTTAAGACGAGTTGAACATACTACGATAAATAAATAAAGAGAAAAATTTAAAAGTAATTCATCGGGGAATCGAATGAGCAAGAGACTGAAGCGAAACAAGTCACTTTGTACATCATGTTTTGTCATACTAAACACGATATGGATGCGCAGCAAGATATATTAGTGTGCGCATACTCAGGGTAACGTGTGTATAGGTGAGTAAAAACGGCTCCGATCCGAACTGAGATTTATAAAAAAGCGTTTTCGAGGTCATAGAACGCGAAATCGAGTGAGCCCGAAAACTTCAAGATTGGTTGAGTCAAAAATTTTTGACAGCCTTTTGAGTAAAAATTTCCTCTATTCCTATCATCACAGACATAAAAAAAAATCCGCTGGAAGGCCGGGATGAAGAGGGAGTGAGTGTGCGTTCTTGAAATCATCATGTGTAGGCAAGTTTGTGTACACTCACCTTACATTTATGTATTTTCACCTGGAATGCCACGATACAGGAGTTTCGAGGGCTCATAATTGCTTGGTGCCAAAAGAGACGGATTATCGTTCTCGAAACTTTAGTGCGCCGTTTATGCTACTCGGTGGATTCTCAATGACCAGATTAAACGTCTATCACGATTCCTACGATTACCAGAGCTTGGGAGCTCGTAGTGCAATTTCAACGGAATCACCCATATATATACGCCCATCATCACGAAATGCCGAGTTGTGTCTGGTTGTGCGTGCCGGCATGCACACCGCTACAGTCCAGAAAAATATGCACGCTGCGCGCGGAAGAGCCATGGCGATGAGGCGCAACCCTCGGCGCAACCATTAATCCTCGATTATTTCTTACATAGTAAAATTCTCAAGTGTTTATGACGAATAATGCCAAGTCGCTGGTCCTATCTCAAAAAGTTCTCTGAAATGTGGGAAGTAAGAAAGACTTCAAAATCGGATTTTCCATCCTCACGCATTGGATGTTATGAGATGTATTTGGGTATATGTCGGTTATTCAATGAGAGGTATATCCAATCACTTTAGTGCTCTTTGTGGACCTAACATTATGAGAGCTCTAAAGTGACTTTGTTAAAAAATAGTGAAAAATTGCTTCAAAATGTAGCAGTGGGTTGTGCTGCCAACCAGAATAAAAGATACATTCACAATAATGACAATATATACATGCTTCATCATTTGCGCCGAGGAGTAAAATCCCAAAGTTTCAAGCAAATCCATGATCTGCAACTCTCGGATGCTCCAGTGTTTACTTCTTAATCAATTCGTTAGGAAAGAAACCGCTAAGAGTATTCTGTTCAATACAATCTATACCTGAAAAGTTTTTCAATCAAATTTTATTAAAAGACTTTGAGTTAATCCTCTCCAAAAAGTCAGCCTTGGATAACCAATTCAAATTTCTCAGTGTACTGTTCCTCCATAAATCATTCTAAATCGCTCTTTTTATAAGAATGTATGAATTCTGTGTTAGTAAATATGCCCTATTGCTTTCCATCCCAGCCATTTTTTAATGTGTCAAATAATAGTAGAATAAACCCTTTTGGGCTGTTATATACTTCAGTCTGCGACTCGAAGTTTTGAAATCAGTGATCAGCTGATCCAACAAATTTGAACATAATGGAGGCAGCGCGGTCTCTTCTGGCGATGAAAATGCCTTTCCAATAACATTCTGGATCTTGACAGTTTTTTTCATGAGAATTTGACTCAATTGTTTGCCAAGACTCAGAACAGATTTAGCCTTCCCTATTTTGCAGCTGCTACTTAATTGGGTTGTTAAACCGTTCAGCACGAGAGAATTTCTTTTTCTTGTAGCTCATTCCAATTAATATAGCAAACAGTATTATTTTACTTTTCATTCGTTTTCATTTTGATTTGATTGACTTTCAATGTCAATAATATCAAACCTAAAATATTCTACGAATCTTTATGATATACTGATGCTCAATGATTCTTCCATTTCAATAAGGAAATCATCCCAATAACGGGAGGGGAAGTAAGATACAAATGTTCAAGAACTTCGTATTGAACTTTGTACTCAACTGAGCTCTCATTATTTAGCTAATTGAAAAAATACATTTCAATTTTAATTTATTTAAATTTAGTTCATTACAATTAAGTAATGTACAGAACAATTTGCTGAAGGCAATGAAATAATTTTGCGCAGAACTAGAATACAAAAATAAAAACTGATTAAGAAATAAGGAGTAAATAATACTCAATGATTGAGATCGGACTTGACCGGATTTTTGTCCTAAAATTGATTCCGGTAAGAAAACCCGATCAAGTTTGACCTCAACTATTGAACGACATCCTGCTATAAAATCACCAAGTTAAAATGAGTATTTTACAACACTGCAAGTGGACGGGTAGTTTTGTACGAAGGGCGGTTTGTGATACGAGCGAAGCAATTGTTACAAGTCCTTCGTACCAAAACTGCCCCTCCGCACGCAGTTTCAAACGATATTTTATAGTACGAATACCTAACAATCATGTCCAACGTTACGATTTTTCCGTTAGAGTGCTATAAAATACTTGATGTTTAGAAGAAATACAGAAAAAGGAGTATAAGAACCACGTTTGTGATTCTACGTTTCACTTTCATACATTCGCTTCAAATAAGCATAGCCATTTTTTCATTTTGTTCCTCATTGTTTTTATTCTGTCTTTCCTTTCTTTGGTATATCTTGGGAGAAGGTTGAAGTTCTTTTGAGAGGCAAATAATGTCGATCCCTTCTCGACTTTCAACTTAACATTTGGAAGCGTTGAAGTTTTGTGCTTCGTTTTGATTTTACTTTCATTAAACTCTTTTTTCAGGTCTTCATACTTCTATATTGCAACTGTTATTATATACATAATTCTCATACGTACACTGTTTCTATTTCCAATCAATTCCTTGATGTTTCCAAAAATTCTCAACGTTTGGTTTAGAAGATTTATTAGAGGCGTAAGTAAATATTACTTCGTGCCACTACGCCATAGGTCATGATGCTGTTGAATAAGCCACAGTATGTACATCATCAGTAGCGACTTTTTCGATAAACTTTTATTCAATCTGGCAAATATCTACAATAGATATCGATAGCTCGTAATAAAAAGGAACTATCAAAAATCTTCGGAGTGGAAAAAAAACTATCCAAAATTTTCTGATGGAGAGTGAGTTATCCCAAAATTGTCTGATTGTAGAAGGCCTTCTGGAATCAGGCAGTTTTTGGCCTTTCCATTTTTGCCAGACGACTTTAGATAGTCCCTTTTCGAACAAAAGACTTGGGGTGGTTGCTGTTCACTTCTACGATTAGGCAACTTTTAGATAGTTCTTTTTCGACAGAAAATGTTTGATAGTTCTTTTGAACAAAAGTTTCTGGATAGTTCCTTTCTCGACGGCAAATTTTGGGTAGTACATACATTTTACTCCAAGCTATCGAGATTTTGTTCTCTTCACTATATTTCGACCTTGTATTCTCCTTTTATGATTTCAATCAATCCTAACGTTTATGTATTTTTCGACACTTCGTGCGTAAAAGTGCACTTTACACACGGACTTGTGACTTTCACTCACGAATTGTCGAAAAATATCTTTCGATACACGGACGCAAATCTCGTGATGATTCCGACCCTCGCCTTCGGCTTGGGTTGGAAAAAATCACTCGGAATGCGAAATCCAACTTTGACTCCTTTGTATCGAAATATACTATTATGTGATCTACTCGTTTTCAAATCTAAGTGAGAGGATGAAAAAGATTTGTTAATCTCCTTTCAACCCAAATTGTCATGATACTTAGAATACTTTGTGAAAATGAGATGAAAATGATGAAAGTTGTAATAATGTTGCCCCATTTGACGGTATGCATTTAACGATCATCTGTATCTTAATCGCCATGCAATTCATCACCTAAATTATCGACTCGTATAGCGGAGTGAGACATCAATTTCTTTCAAGTTGATCTATATTCATTTGGCCATCTGAATGTTGGTGATTAGTGAAATGCTTTCATTTCGTTCTGCCTCTGGAGAAAAATAGTTACTTGTTTGTAGAAATTGGTCGAAGAATCTGAATCTTTCAGTTAGTGAGACTCAATAGCTCTTCTCATGCCTAACCCTCAGTTTGGAATGAATTTTGATGTGGCGCTTCTTTTCATCACTTCTTGCAAACTTTCGCCCACATTGATCGCAAACAAAAGGTTTTTCTCCTGTATGGGTGCGGACGTGTGTCGTGAGATGGTCACTTCTTGAAAATGAACGCATGCAAATCCGGCATTGAAAAGGTTTTTGCCCCGTGTGAGTCCGGATATGTCTTGTGAGTTCATCGCTCCTTGCGAAACGGCGATCGCATAATTCAACCGGGCAAGTGTACAAGCGCTCATGATGCGGGATTTTACTTGATTTCACGGGGTATTGCCTACGTTTGACGGGAACTAGTTGCAAGAGAGTAACGCTTCTCTCACAGTCTTGGGAATTGATCTCATTTTCTGCAGGAGCATTGAGATCGCATTCGGCTAATTCTGTGGGTACATTATGTTCTTGCTCATTTTGAGTAATCGCTTGTGAGCTAAGATTACTACAGTCATGATCATCTGATTCTCGCGTGGTATTTATTTCTTTTTGATAATGGTAAAAATCACGCGATCCTTGCTCAACATTGTATATTTCTTCCTGACATGCTATCCAATTTGGATCGGTAGGACTGTATGGTTTTTGACGACCAGAATTGATCGTTGATGTTTCCTTTCTTTGAAATGATCCACTCTCGTTGCGCATGTGAGAACTTGTATCATAGTTGCAAGTTGACAGTACTTGACCACTCAGACTGGGAACCAATGATGGGATAGAATTCCACTGCTCTTGACCCAAACAAGGCAAATTACTGTCAGACTTGTGATGATACTGCAGTGAATTTTGGACATCGTTTGCTCTTGTAGCTCGCTCATCTGAAATGTTGGAAGCGCCATTAGAATTTGGCATGTAAAGGTGTGAAACTTGCTCCTGTATTCCATAGCAGGTGATTGTATTCCAATAACTCTGTAATGGGTAGTATTAACCCACTCACCCTTTCATTGATAGCTATAAAAATAATAGTTAATGAAACCATTCAGGTACATTTCGCACATCTTTAGTAGTTTTGAGGTCCCTTATTGTATACATTTTCAGTTAAAGCTCAGAATCTCGGAATCCGCAGCTCGTTTTGATCCTACAATGCGACTCCGAATTCCTAGGAAAAATTAACCGAATTGTCATATCTGTAATTTTCGGGCGTCTTCTTCCGAAACCCATGATCGGACATGCGATTTCTTACGATTAAAAAAAATATGTCGGATTCCAAGTTGATAAGTACGAAAATTCCGACACTTTTTTCTGTTAATTACTTGTTTTTTAGTCGAAAAAGATAGAGAATCTACTTTAAAAAGTGGCCAAAGGGAGAGAAGGGAGGCAAATTGTTTGACTTTAGAGGATCACATTTTTCCGCCACATCCTAGTATCAAGAGTCACTTCAAAATGACGAGCTGTCGTGAACGTTTTGAGAAATACGTAATACACGTGTATTAGATGGCAGGATCATCTGGAAACGGAGATTCGTGTTATAAAATGGCTTCGTGCGTATGTTGTCCACTGATGTTGTCACTGATGTTTTAGACTCTCTCGAGGGAAGTTCAAGTAGTATAATTATATCTCATTCAACGTGGCGTTCAAAATACAGCGGAAAGACTAATTTTTCAGCGAATTCAAGTGATAAAGAGAGGATTGATAACATTGCCCAACATCAAAACTTATCTTGGAAACTGATCAGCAGTCCCTAAGCGATGTGAGTCGCTGAATCCGAATCTGCTTTTCAGAATTACTGTATCACGTCACCTTTTTGAATTTATGAATGTCAAAGTTGAAAAAAGCGCCGATTATGTTAAGTTTGAGAGCTTTTTGTCCAGAAATATGAATTATTTCGTTGATTCTGATGGATCTGGTCTGTAGACGACGAGAAACTCTATTTTAACGGATTCTAATTGGGCGGCTAAAAAGGCGTTAGAATCACCTCGTAGAATTCAAAGTATGCAATATAAGTCCAAATTTGCAGGATAGTGTAATTTTTGTCGAAGTTGAATGAATAGAATACGCACCCATGATATGGATAGGCTCAACCACTTCACTAGATCTTGACGTATGCGAGGTATTTTTAGAATTGGTTGAGATATTCTCAAAATCTCCCCTTTCATCCAAAATTCGATCGCCTTGTGGGTAATTCCGAAGAGTGTGATATTTTTCATTGTCGTACTGAGGACATTCCGACTCCGGATTCTCTAAACCTTGGTGAATTTCAGCAGACTGTTCTTCATTCTGTGAACTTAGATATTCTGAATTCTGCAGGCAATCATGTGCTCGAGTTTGCTTATAACTCTTTTCTCCGTTCATCTGATTTACGATTTGTGTTCTCGCTAAATTTTTCGATACTGATTGTAGAGTGCTTCGTGTAAGTGGCGGAATTGTTAGCGATGATTTTGACGAAACCGCCAACACTTGTATTATCGATTTTGTTGTTTGTTCTAACGAAGAATGTCCACGGTTACGGTGATCTACATTATCAGTCGTGTCATCATTTGAACCTGTGTGTTTTATGTGAGATCGAAGATCCGTAAAACAATTGAGACTCGACTGCACTGCTATTAAATCGAAGGGACCATTCTTGATGAAGTTTGAACTTGGCAGTGAATTTGGACTTTTAGATGCTGGTAATGATATTACTTCGTTTGCTTTCATTCTCATTCTGGAACCACTTGAAATTATTCACATTCTATTCACTTGGGTTATTCTTACGGATTCGATTCGAGAATTCTTAGAGGCTTAAATATTATCACTTAACTTCTGTTCTTCTATATGATGAAGTTTAATTTTCGAAATTATTTCGAATGCTGTGTGAACGTGAACTCCTGAGATGCCAAAATGTGATCCGAAATTGTTATGGTTCCTTTGACCCATTCGGGATCAGTCATTGAATAAAAACTGCAAAGCACATGATCGTACAGAAGATCATCTTGCTGATATTCGTCTCTCCAAAGATATACCTAGACTGATGCTTGCGACGGCACACCCACAAACTTCATGAATGGGCCGTGGAAGCTGTTCCATATTTGGAAACGCGGAGCAGCTGCCAACCAATCCCCGCTTCTTATATGAATCCGTTTACGCATTTGAAAGTGTGCACGCGCGTTTTCTGGGGAGAGCTCCCTCCCTCTCATCTTTCCTCTTCTTCTCCTCTCTCGTTCGTTATTCGTTATTTTTGTCTACGCCGGAGTCAACACTCCCCACTTACCATTCCAAAATAGCCGTCCCTTTGAATTTCCTTCCTCCCTCATCGTGGGACTGTGGTTCAATATTTGGATTTCTGTATTACCACCGCATTATTTTGCGGCATTAAGAACGACTGAATAATATTGTAACATCATTGGCGGATACTTGATTTTGCACAAAGGACTTCATCGAGGAACAAAATTTTGGGGTCGAAATGTTCTATCTGGGAGAATACGGAATGTGATTTCCTGATGTACTTTTTGACTTACAAACCGAATTCGGGGCCTTTTTTCTTCAGGCCTTTTTCAAATCTCACAGGACCAAATCCCAAAATGTATCGGTTTTTTTACTTTTCCGGATAACTCTACGATGTTTTCAAAAATACTATCCCATAATCAGATGAATGTTTTGCTAAATTAAGCCTGTTTTCCTGTTTATTTTGATCTCGTAATCACGATTAAGGTAATTTGGTGACACAGAAATATATCATTAATCAGATAAGAGCCGATGAATTTGAATGAATAAAAATGTGAAAATCGGCTGATTTCACCTTCTACCCTTCTAGAGAATAATTCATAGAGTTCATTGAGATTCATAGCCACCACTCTTAGAGTTACGTTCTTAGCTGTTTCGAGGCTTATGCTCAGTGACTGCTAACTGATAATATTCTGAACTTTTGAGCCTTAAATTTTAGTGAATTCATTGATATATTTTTCCTAAACTACAGCTTAGATCATATCGACACTCGAAAACAAGAAAGTCCTATCTCAATTCTTGAGAAAATAAAAAGCCCCATCTCATTTTTGAGGAAACGAAAGGCCCTATCTTATGCTTGAGAAAATAGAAAGTCCTATCTCAGAATTCAGCTCAAAAAGACCTATCTCATTCTTGAGACAATAAAAGACCCTATCTTAAAATTTGTGAATAAAAACGCCCTATCTCTAAAAGATTGAATTAAAAGGCCCTATCTCAAGAATTTGGTGTGATCAAGTTGTGTCCAAGAATGTTCGAGAATGAGGGTCATGCGATACAGAAAAGAGTTTGGAGATGACCAGAAAGCTTTTTTCAGCCACATGACCATCATCCTCGATCATTTTGGGACACGATTTCTAATACCAAATTCTCGAGATGGGGCCTTTTTACTTAAAATTTTTGGGGTGGGGCTTTCTTACTCAAACATTCTCAGATAGCCTTTTTATCTTCTCAAAAAATGTGATAGGGCTTTTCATTTTCTTAAGAATTAAGACAGGGCTCGAGTGTCGATATCCGAAGCTACAGATGCCAAAATTCGAGCTTTTTGAGTTATACGAATAGTTCCAGAGAAGTCAAGGAGCCGAAAAGAAAAAAATCAGAACAAATGGTATGTGACTTTTGCAATATTTTCAAGAGTCGAAATTTTTCGCGTCCAAACTCCTCATCGATCTCAGTTTTATTCTTTTCTCTTGATTTTTGAACGGGGGATTTCCGATTGAGAAGTATATTCGTGTTATTATCATGGTATGGTTACGGTGACGTCTTTCAAAGATTGATATGATACCATGCATATATGACAGACCTTTTATTGATGTCCATGGTGTATTTTCATCTGCTTCCCAATGGAGCTACCCAATGGAAACATAAAGAGATCCAATGATTCACACATATTTAATCGAAACTGGTTACTAAATCATCGGCTGAAATTTGCAGCAAATATGCCAATATTTTCCGATAAGTATCTCAAAATCTGTCCAATGACTCTCTTAGCGACCATTTACTTTTTTGATCCGCGCATATCGATCTATCCAATTCAAGAGTTTCATCAAAATTGGCCCAGAGCCAAAAATCGTTTTGTGCGGGATCCTCATGATGCAATCTTGTCGTTGCTCTGTTAATCCGAATATGAAGCATATTTAAAGATTCACTTGAGTCTCGAAATTTTTTTGATCCGTTATCAGTATCCTGTTTGATACTTTATGGATGCTCGTCGAATTTTGATTCGGAGATGCAACGTCAATTTTATCATCCGAACTCGTGATTGATTTCACCACCAAATCCAGCCAATAGTCAAGATGAATAGTACTGGATCCTTGGATCAATTTCAGAGAGATATTCCGACTCATCTCACGTTGCCGATCTGCTCTACTTCAGACTGCTCGCACGGTGGAAAAAGAACCTTTATTGATTTCTTCAGGATTCCGGGACATCTCAAGAAAACTATCATTTCTTGTCTTACATGACATTTTCTGCAAAATTGGTTTTATTTATGCCATGTTACAATCATGATTTGCTCATATTCGTCATTGACATTCCATCAGTATCGGAAAATGGTGAAATAATCGGTATAACAATTCAATTGATACCACTCACCACATCGTTTTATCCTTTTCAGAGGATAATGCTCCCATGTTTCTCTGTATGTTCCCATTGAAACGAGCAATGGTAAATGATGACATCGATTTTTAGGGCGTGGTGGCATCATCACTATCAACGATAATGCATTACAACATTGTGACGATGGTAACATAGGCGTGCATAAAAATACACAAATTTTATCGCTATAAGTTTGGACTAGATTCAGTCGTAAGTAATAAGAAAATTATGAGACTAGCGATCGGTTCATGACGCAAGATTGTGGCCACGAATACACTTATGAGTGGTGTTCCCATTCTCAACTTTGCAGTAAGTGAACATCAAGTGACGGTATGTACATTATAATATCAAACAAATTGGAATTCTTTAAATATTCAATGCCAGCGACATCAAACGAGATGGGATGATATAGATTTCAGTGAAGTAAAATATTTCTGCTCATCTAGAACAACAAAGTGTCTCATTCAATCCAAATTTTATCTTGGATTCTTCGTTCAAAAATACAAGGATCTTGCATGGATTGATGTAGTAAATCATGATCGTGTAAAAATAAAATCTCTGGCTACTAGATCGTCTCATATATCGTCCAAGTTATTCCTGCAAATTTCTCTGATACTTTGCGTATAGGGCTAGAATGTGAACAAAATTCTTTGATGTCATAATAAACAGATTAAAAAATTAATAAGATTGTTTATTTCTAAAGTTTTCGGATAATAAACATGTCAATGAACTTGTTTGGAGCGTCATATACAAAGAACATGAGATTGTATATTTAAGGAAATTCCACGTGTATATATTCCAATGAATGCCACCCGTTATGGTCTTGTCCACTGGTAACTGTCCAATTTTTTTTGTTAGAAAAGCTAAGTGTGTTGGATTATAGTCAGTTTCATTCGCAGGTAGATGAAAATCACGAAAATTGTTGTAACAGTATGTTTATTAACTTACTTCAAATAAGCCCATCAATACGATCATCCACCCTCAAGACTAATAAATTCAATTATCACATGTAAGATATCTATGATATTTCTCCGATATTATTATATTGCAATCCCCCGTAGTGTTGATGGTTCAGATCATGAAGGTAAGTTCCACCCAAATACTGTTTATCATTATTACATTTTCTTAATATGAGCAATTCTATCATATCAAAACTTTTATGAAGTATCAAAAAATAGTGCTCCAGTCAGTTGATTCGCCAGTAGAAAACACACATGAATAATTTTATGTAATTGACATTATTTGTCTGACACATTTATTTCAGATGAAATCTGCTAATTACATTATTTATGACATACGCAGACAAAATTTTTGAGATGAAGGGAAATGACTGTACATCTGATATTCTCTCAGTAAATCCTCACGATTTTAAATAAAGATATGTTAGATCATCATACATTTTACTTCACAACAGTAATTCGCTGTCAATATTTCCTTATTCTTAGAATAAAAAAATCTCAATATGAATGATTGGAGAGGATTTTCATGATGCGATGCGAGAACGTTGTCGATCAAGAGCTGCTGTTTGAGCCGCCGTTGTACCCCGAAGAAGTAGTCTTAGGCCATGCAATTTTCGCATCGATCCTCTTATAAGCAAACAAACAGTGGGATAATTCTTGAGGGCATTCCTGATCACCGATTAGTGTTTCTGTAAGAAGAATAATTATCATAACTTGATGATTGGTAGGTCAAGTCGAGATGAGAGTCAGGCTTCACTCAATAAGATCGCGCCGAAAGGACCGCAAAATATTGTATAAGAGAATTGATACTGATTGGGCAAATGGGCAAATGAGTCTCTTGGAAAATCGGTATGGATTTCAGGCAATACATTGATAATCTGCAATTTCTATAAGTTTGATCCATGACTCGAGTAAATCTAATCAATTGCTAGATATGTTGTATGCATCGCATCCTTTTGGTAGAACCACTCGTTCCGCCAAACGTCGGCGGTGCGTCCGAGGGACGTGAATCTTACTTCATCGACCGCTCTATTGAATGGCGGACTGCACCTAACCTATTCGTATTGGAACGCGCAGTTCGATCTTTGATGTATTAAGGCTTGCGCCAAAGTCCAACATTGTTCTTATATTTCGCATTACAGGAACTCTTGTTTGCACGCAGTCAATTCACTCCGTAGTAGTGCTACGCACAAGAATTCCGCGTCAAAACAAGCATGGCTGCTATGAGAAAAGGCATTTTCCATTCCAGCTCCAACATTTTTGGTGAAGTTTTGTAAATTCCATTTTCAAAAAAGAAGGAATTCTTTCAAGTTCAGAAAACATTATCAAGAATATTAGTATGAAAGAAATACAACCCGGGCGTTTTCATGGACAAGGCTTGGAAAAATTGGTCAGTTTGTCTGCTTCATACGTGTGCAACGGGCAATTGAAATATCAAACAAACTTCTGATAATCTTGTAACAGGAAATCATTTTATGATTCCAGAAGAAATTACAGAAATTGCCCTACTCTGAAGTATGGGGAGATGACATACTTGTTAAATTTGGTGGAAGAAAGCGGTGTTCCAAATTTTGCCACTGCGACGCTGCCAGTATCAAATGCGTGCTAAATTAGCGTGGAAGAAAATAGTTCATCTCTTTGGTCGCTAGAGGCTTATCAGTCGATGTCATCTCCCAATATCTTTGGGTCTAGAACCTTTTACCAATTTTCTCAAAGTTATACCAAAACTTTATCGCCCAACATCTAGAGCCCCATTTTCCCTACGACCCTCAAATAGCTTTGTTCTCTTGCACGATGTCTCCAAGTACGCGGATGAAAAATTATATGTTACGAAATATCAATACACAGTTGCCCACCCGTCAGAACTTGGGTTCAAGCTTTCCACTAGGAGTTGATCTGCATTGTTTTATGCTAAAGGTCTAGTAGCGGGCCGCCATGGAATTGAACGACTGGCGAAAACCAGTCAATTTCCAGAAAAATTGATTCAAATCTGCCTGATGATGTGCATTTCATGTCCTGCAGAAAAAGTGCCGGTATTTCGCGAAATGACTAGCCTTCTAATCAAACGGCTGATTCTACAAAAGACTGCATTGATTAGACTCTTCCAAGGTGGGTGAAGTTATTTGGAGGGCGATTCAACTACAAAGTTAAAACGGGCAATTACAAACTCAAGGGACCGGAGAATTCCGATTAAACAGTTTCTCATGTTTGAAAGATTCATTTGAGCGAATGGATTTTCAAATTCCGAGATGATACACTATTCTCGCACCAATTTATACGTGTAACTTCCTAAAAAAATTCGCCATACATCTTGAAGAATCGAGAAGTTTCTTGCAATAAGTTGTTTCATTTTCAATAATTCTAACTTATTCGTGAAGTCAGAGTAAGTGAGGGGCTTCTTCACCCGAGCCATCTCGCTAATGCAATTCCTACTAATACTCCGATGACATTTAAGGCTTTCGAACATGTTTCTCAATATATGTATTATAGTTGGAGGAATTACCTTCTCCTTGAACGAGTTTGAACAAACCATAATCTTGAGGATTTGTGCATCGTATTTTGTGGGCAAGAATTCGGCAAATGTCTCGAGTATTCATATTAGGACGAAGTGGCAGTATTTTGGTATTTAGTGATCCATGCAGTTCATCTGGTACAAGTACACGTAGAACAGACGAGCAATCGGGCGTTCCACATCCCTGGAAATTTAAAATAGTTGTATGATCAAAAACTGAGTTATCAACATTTCAACAAAGACAATGGATTTTTTGGATAACAATTCAAACATTTCAACTGAGAAAAGTATTAATCATTTTTTGTTTAAGGAATATGACTCTTTCCTTTATCTGCTTTCAATACTCGTTTATATCACCTCTTTCATACCCGTGCATGCGCGCACCAGATAGACGCTCACACACACTCTCACACCAGGATACTATGACCAGGATATAAGAACTTCTACGGTACACGGCATTGTACTCTAGCAAACTTGCTGAGTGTTCGTAAGTAGCAAACGTAAGTACTCTATGAAGAAATCACGAAAAGCTATTGCGTTCCATTTGGAAAAATAAAACGCCAATACGAGAACAATTTGTTGAAGTAAACGAATTATGTTCAACATTGGATTCATGAGAAATATTGACCCCGAGAAAATTATAGGATCCATGAATATAGGTAAGAAAAGAGAAGGACTCTCGTCAGGAGAGTGTCATACAACTGGATCACGGATTCGGCTGGAACTTTGGGTCTAGTTTTCTTCTGGTGCCAAAAGGTGAAATCCAGAGCAGTAGGGTTTACTGCCCAATGGTTCTCGAGATATAAGCCAGAACATTATCATTGCAAGTATATCTATAGGTGTCACATTTAATCATGGGCCTATATGGGCATTGCTAGTATTTTGGGCTATATCTCAAAAATCATTGGGCTAAAATAAACTCTGCAGCTCTGAAGTTCATCCTTTGGCACCAAAAGGCGGCTATACCCAAAATTTCATCAAAATCCGTGATCCGGGCGTATGACAATCTCCTGGTCAGTTGACGACTTCCTGGAGTCACATGCTTCCCAAGCCCATACTTCATTCGTGTCGAAAAATACACGAGAATAACATTTTCTCTGTTGATCAATAACTTATAGATTCTCGAGAAATGACCAAGCTTACATTATTGGTAGACATGGTCCCTTGACTAGATTTGAAGGTCTTCAGAACGTGAACAGCGCTTGACAGTGTCGTTAGATAGTAACCACCTTCGCCAGTAAGAAGCGATGAATGCAGGAGACCCCACATGTACTCAGCTTCTATTTCAGCATCGACAACCTTTCCTCGAACCAGAACCCACACAAGGAGTGGAAGCAAGTCATCGGCACCCAATGTGACAGATCGACCCGAATTAGCATGTTTAACCTGATCACAAAACAAAAGTAGGTGAAATTTGCATCACTGTGAGACTGTGTCAATATTATTCTAAGCACAACTACACCCAGTTCACTGGGAAGACCTGAGTACTCATACATCTGCTTCAATGATAAGTAATGATAAGTAATGATTCGGCAAACTCACCGAATTCACAATAGCCGAGATCGCGGCTAAAAGATTTTCAAGCTTTTCAAGCGGAGAATCGGCCATCTGCAATTTTTCAATGTAGCTCAAAATTCGATCCAAACTTGCTTCTGTCGGTGCGATGATTTTTGGCTGAAAGTTTAAGGAAATTTCAATAAGAATGTTGCAACCGCGACATTATTAATTTATATTATTTTTTGTCGCAGCTTATAACTTGCTTTTATTTCTGAACTTTTTAATAACATTTTGGAAATTTATTAACCAAATAATATCTATCTTCACAATATACACTAGATCTCCCAACACTGTCTTTACTTGAAGCACGTGATTGGGAAAGGCCTCTAAATTTCATAGTTAAGTCATGTTCGTGTGATGACATGACCTTATTCCTTTAGCCCGAAATTGACTGACGTGATTGTATAAATTAAATCAAAGTATTAATTAAACAATGATCGAACGCTCTGAAAAATTCGTCCATTGACTTTTCTGAGACCGACTGATCTAAAGTGGTCATCAAATCAATTTATTGTTCGTGTAAGTACTAACTACGATTAGTATTTTTTAAAACAACAAAATGTAAACGTTGCTTCATTATTTGAATCAGTATGTTTCCCCTAGCTTTTATACCCATTTGACTCATCAAGTGTTTCATTCGTCAACTCGTAGAATGTCTAAAAATTTGGACTTACTCGTACTCCCAGATCTTGGATGTGCTTTTGCTGAGCGAGCTGCATGCTTTCGGCTAGAGTTTGTAACGAGCCATCGGATGCATAATGCTCAACGAAGAGTCTGTAGACATGCTCTCGCAGAGGCCTCACCACCAGGTGCATCATTACATTTTCAAGGATAGCGTCAAGATTGAGAAACTCGTTGGCTTTGAGCTTAAGGCGTTCTTTCTCAACTTCTCTTTCGAATTCACGCTCTCCGTGCTTGACCTGAGTAAGGAGTGATTGTATTATTATGAGATGGATCTAACGAAATGAACAAGATCAGGGAATAGTGAGAATCATGATTTACAGAAATTTTCTATGTCTGTGCCACAACGGATAAAGTCTATTTTCAAACTAGGTAATATGAAGAAGAAGTATTGGAATAAATCACGTTTTCTTCTACTTGAAAAGTTTTGATGCAAGAGCTGGCGGAATTTTTCTCTTGAACGGGGGCTTAACTGAATAACATGCTCTGTTCATTGGGTTGATGATTGACCAAGATTTGTATCCTTGAAACCACTGGAAAATTTATTTAAGTGAGTTACTAAAATTTGAGCATAAAGTATACGTCAATCCACTATCAAAGACCATCTATCATGTGCAGATATCAATGTTCTGGTTCACCGAGATGATCAGTATCTCATTTTGATCCAGAAAAAATTGTACTGTCAGTGTCGATCTTTCAGATAGTGTCTTCGACAAACAACTTAATATTGATCGATCGGCATGGAGGTGGTGTTACTTTCAATCGATTGCGATAGCGCGAGTTGAGCGTTTGGTCGTGATATTTTTCCGGGGATAAACTCATACGACTGAAAGGGTGTGTGACTGCTCACTTAGAGCATTGTTCGATAATTACCAGATAGTTCTTCATGCCGGACATGAATTGGCGCATATTGCGCATGACAATGTGGGGCGAGGCCTCCTTGCTCTCCTTGGTGCATTGGATGAAGTTCTCGATGTTCTGGGAAAAGGTCGTCGTCTTGTCGGCTGCCAGCTGAAGCGCATAGGTGCGTATCGCAGAGCCCGCGCAACCAGGGCCTCCTGCACTCTCGTTGTTCCTCAGAACCTGCAATCTAGGTGGAGCTGCAACACATCGATGAAAAGACAATGGTCATCACACATCTGAAAATGAGCTGTTGTATCAGATAATCATGAATGATGAGGGAATTCTCGGGACCACGCTCTGGATGTACTTGGGCCATTTGCCACATCGACACCACGATGCAAATTTTGGACCAGTTTGAACTCACAGGGGTACGATTTGGAAAATTCGAGATTTTATTATCTGACTAAGAATCGGTTTTCTCTTCATTAAAGATGATCCTTCAAATGCGATTACCTCATGTCAAGCAATTGATTTCTATCGTGCTTCTTTCACAGCGAGCGATAAGCTTGAAATTAATCACGATAGCAGGGAGTGACGCACGGAAGAGCTCGTTATCATGATTCACGAAGAAAAAATATCGATTTTCCTCAGTTGAAAGCTCCTAGAAAACCAAGCCTTTGTCATATGATAAAATGGTCCTACCCATTTCCACGTCTTTCATTGAATCGAACCGGCCGGGCGAGGAACTGACAAAATCGGTTTGTTTTCAGAGGATATGCGGAAAAAGCCTCAGAAAAAGCACCCTTAACACTGCTTATCGACTGTGTTCCACAATTATATTTGATCGTCATCCAAGCACCATTACTCATCTCGAATTCATCGATGTAGATTATTCGATTGTCAAATATTTGAACAATATAATGAAGTGTATTGGCCCGTATTCGGCCCACAAGGCGATTGAATCGATACAGAGTTATTTGAAAAATGTGCAATCGTACAGCTTCTATAAAGTGGTAGCGACTCGTTAGGTCGGAGATGCTTACACTTGCGTTGAAATTTCTGGTAGAATTCTTGAAACCACTTGCCGATCTTGCGGAAGATTTGGCGAGTCTTGAGGGAGAATTTTTTGCGCTCGGCGCCGGGATCGCTGTGCGGGCAGGCGGCCTGCAGCGCCCCGACTCCGTCGGCTGTCATTGTGGCGGCTCCGTGCCCGATCCGGGCTCCGCTCACCCCATAGGCGACGCGCGAAATCGGCAGCGACGGCCCCCGTCGCGCGCTCTATTTCGCAAACGAAGCCCTCTCTCGCGCGAAATTCACTGTAGCTATCCCATGCGACGGAAGCAACCGGGGGAGCTCAGTCAGTCGTTTTGTCCCGTACGTGCGGCACTGGGTGTATCACGAGGAGTCACCGGAGAGTCCTGTCTCTCTTTTTTGGGCCTCGCTCGCTCCGGCCGATGGGCGCTCGAGGGCTAGCGGGGGCCGCCTGGGGCCGCTCTGGGCGCGGGCTGCAGCTGGGCAGCGGCGAGCGCTAGGCCCATGGGGCGCGGGGCCCTTGGCCTGATGCCGAGCTCGTCGCGCCTGACGACCGCCAGCTTTGGGCTCGCCAGCTTTCCGACCCTCGGAGCCGCGCCTCCGTCGAGATCCTTCATATGTGTAGGGCTCGCTGAGCGCGCTGTGAGCTCTCCTTGCGCTGATGGGCGGTCGGCGCTGCTCGGGACGACGATCGTCGAGGATATTGGGCTCCCCAAGGTGCTCCGGTGCGCCCAACGGAGGCTCTCGAACTCGGTAGGCGCGAAACTGCTACGAGCCGGGGATCGGAGACTCAACTGACGCGCACTCGACTCCGGATTTTGTAGGCGACGCTGAGGATTGATGCGCACAAGCTCTGGCGTTTACACAAGCGACGAGCGCCCGATGTGTACTGATCGGCTGTCGCGAAGCTCCCGGGGTTTACTTAGGGACGAACTCGACGCAACCTAATCGGTATTTATACACTGACAAAGAGGCCGAGGGGAGAGGGAACCGAGGTACAACGACACGCTCGATTTTTCTGATAATGTACGCGATAGATAACTCGCTCACTCGTCGCGATGCCTTGGAATTCTGAAAAGCAGGGGTAGGGGCCAGGGGCTTCGTTTGACGCACTCGGGTTGGTCAAGTGGTCCTGCTGATAAAGCTCTAGATATGGAAAAAACGTATTGCGTGAGCTTGGATCGGATCGAAAAAGAGGAACTTCGGTTTGCATTTCATTCATTTCACGTTGAGGGCGTAAAATTCGTAGTTCTGGGTTGGTTCAACAGAAATCTTGATCATTCAATAAGAAATGATGAAGCTTGAATAATTGACGCTTTTTTGGAGACCATCACAGAACGAGTCTTAGGCCACATTCAACATGTTCCCGGCACTAATTCGTGTTTCCACCAACATCAAAAAGTTCATCGTAGTGTGGATATTGTTAGAACGTCATGAACTCGATGACTTTTTTTTCAGTGAACAAATATAGTCTCCGTGATATCCTTGCAACTTATCTATAACGTTCATATCTTCTCAGTTGTCGATAATGCAAAACGTGGACCTTCTTTCCAGTTTTTAAATTTCATTGCAACTCAGATTCTCCAAAAACTCCTTTTGACGATAACGATACATTTTTTGGTACCCGTGATCATTGATATTATCAGTATTTGCTCCTCTTCTATTTCACATTATTCTATGGAAATGAAAGTTCTATTGCCATCATCTTATTCCCCAGACCCGAAATGACTTGGAAGCTATCAAAAATCGCAATCCTCAAAAGACTAATCACACCTTGACCAGGAAGTTTGAGTAGAGTTGTTTGTTGAGAGTGTTGTAAAAAATTTGATGTTTATCCAAACCGTAATCAATTTAATTCAATAGATAAGGCCCACAATTTTCACGGTATGGGGCGTACAATTAATAATTATCACGACAATAGTGGTGCTTTAAATCAATCAAGCGATGAGTTCCTGTAAAAAATCGAAGGAACGACAATCATGCGCCAGACACTTGAGTACATCGCGAGCCTCGATTACAGGAAATGTGAGGCGTGCCAAGATTGACTGATACTTATTATCGTAGCGATAATGTTGGACGTTGAATCGAGACCACAATGATGGCTACAACTGAAGACATATCGATTAAATCTTGATGGTGGTTGTTATCTTCTCTCTCGATCAGCTACCCAGGGAGCAA
>JAPYYZ010001263.1:0-15856 GCA_030522705.1 Eretmocerus eremicus
CCAATACTCAGACCAATTTCGAATGATGTCGTATTTATCATCAATACCGCAAGGACCTGTGGCACAGTCTTCCTAATTGTCGACACAGGCTTCAGATTTGTCTTTGATTTCAAATACGCAGATCGGGGTTGCCCATCGCTGTAGAAACTATTGTAATTCATGTAATCTTCAAAGTAAGAGTTTCTGAAATGTAAACCAGAAATTTCGTTATTTTCTTACAATCTCATAAACGGTGTCAATTATTGTGTCTCTACTTACAATGTAGTCTCCCCGTTAGCTTTAAATTCCATATTTGACGATAAAATGATGAACTTTCGCAATCAGAGATCAGTAACAGCATAAGACCAACCCACTTGACCATGTCGTTGGTCATCTACTTGTGCAGTGTGTGCTGTAATCGCAAATGACATTCGCTGGAGTCGACGATAAGGATTCATGAATTTTCATGAACGCAGTCGGTTCGTATTATCACACGTATATTCTTTTGTAACTATTGAAATAATGCTGTAGAAAAATTTTCATTTTCAGTTGTGGTATCGAAGAAACGTTTGGCTATTGTTTGAGGAGCGTTTGATCTTTTTTCAAGCACACGCGTGTCTCACCTCTTGATTATTATCTACGTATGTATTTAACTGGACTCAATGATAATACTCGTCTTCATCTCAAAATTCTGACTCGAATAACCAACGCTCATTCAAATTGGATTATGTCGAGATATTCACTTTTATTTTGTGTACTAACGATATGTAAAGTGAACTCAAGTACACCGACTCAATATTCCGTTGAACATCGTGATTGGGTTACAATTAGATTCTCTAATCGCTGGAAAAGAAAATTTGTAGCTGTTTGGTCTGGACAGGATCAGTTTGCAGCTTCGAGAGATTTTACACCAATTTTACAGGTTGTCAACTGTCGAGGATCTCATTTGATAATAATACTATTAGATTCTGACATTACGAGATCTACATATGTGATCATCAATGTAGAGAGGCGAGGGTAACTAAATTGTTTGAAATTTCTCAAGTGACCTAATTCATAATTTCATTGGTGCTCATTGATAAAGATCTTGCAATTAGCACACTAAAGAAAATAATCATTGGTATTAATGATGAGAAGGTGGGAAGATTCGCGCCCCTTGAGTGCCTAGTCATTTGACATTCATTGATTTGTATTATATGAAAATAATGATAAGGGAATTTCCCCAATTAAAAAAAGTTATTGTGCATACAGCAAAGAATCAAGGACACTGGACAGGATAATCTTGGACAAATAAGGTGAGTCACAAGTCATTTTTGCGACCTTCTCGCAAAAGTAACCAAGAATGTATTTATAACTTTGAGAAAATCGTTGGAATTTCTCAAGAAATAAAGTAAGAATGCGCCTATAATGAGAATAAGAACGGCTCTCACAAGGAACATCAAGAAATACAGTTTTTACCCCGAATTGAGAGTGCTCGCGAAAAAAACCGTATAGCACTCCAAGCTTAAAATCGTAACTGTGGACATGATTTTTAGGTAGTTATAATTATTTCGTTTTTCCTCGCCAACTATTTAACAACCCACCTAAATATGAAATTCCATTGCATAGTTTTGAAAAATATCCCTCATTTTGGTTGAAATTCGAACTGTTGAATTATTGTCAGATTCGTATTCGAAAATTTGCCATTTGACTTAAATCGGAAAGTTATTAAATACCATACCAAAGGAGATTAGTAGTATGTTTTCTCAAAGCTATTGCAGTTAGCAACTTTTAGGGACCCCCTACTGAAGAACATCTTTTAGGGTACCATGGGTTCATGAAAACACACATGGAATCTAGTCAGTATCTGTTCCCACGTGATCTCTCAGCACCCCATGATGCCATATGAGATCCCATGGAATAACATATTATTCCATCATGAAGTCAATATGGAATCCCATAGATTGCACGAGATGCCAAGTTTTTATTCCACAGAATCCCATGAGATTTTAGGGGTCTCATAGGATACCATGGGACCCGATGGGAACATATCTCAATGAGATCCCATGGGATCCCGTGAGATTTCGAAGATTTTTTCAGCAGGCTTCTTCAAACAAGAAACGAGGGAAACTGGCAAAGAAGTTCTAAAAAAGGGTTCTCCTCAAATGAAGATCTTATTCATCTTAGGTAAAGGAGAACTTTCTTCAAATTACAAATGAAGTACATGTTTTGCATTGGATCGCATAAGGCGTCGGTGAGTCACATGGGGTCATCATGGGATGAGATAAAATAATTTGAGGTGCAAAAAAACGATAAATAGTGTTGATATGGGATCCCATGGCGTTCTCTAAACTCCGTGTAATGCCATTGAATGTCGAACGATATGATAGAAACAAGCCCCGATAAAATCATAAAGTCCCATTTAATCCAGAAAAATTTCTGGGGAACAGATTTTTCAAAGGAGCAATGAGGATAAAAAGGCATAAATGGGGCTTTCATTGAATAAAATGAAGATTTTGAGATAACGAATCAATAGAGCGTGAGAAATTAGTTCGTGCAGAATTTTTAAGAGATAGATTCAAGAGTACAGAAAAAAAGGTGTCATTTGTAAATGTGTGAAAATTCAAAATGTGAGGTATTGAAAAACTGATAAACTCATTATGATTCAAAATTTAGTCACCAAAATCGAGTTAACCAGTCGGATAATATTTCTAAAGACGTGTGCAAAATTTCAAGTCAATTTGGACGCGGCCTGTTTGGCATGTTGTCGAAAGCCACGCTAAAGATGGCCGTGCATGTGGCATAGCAGACAGCGAGAGCCAATGAGCGACAAATAGCTGATAACAGGACCAGAGACGCAGCCTTGTTTCTGCCGAAAGAGCGGCTGGCTCTCAATTGTAAAAAGAGTTTCATTAATGTTACCAGGTCGGACGCATTAAAATCGCTAAATTGATAAATTTTCCACGTTGGACGTAGATGCTCAGATAACGAGTTTTTGAATTGGCTTCTTGCATTTTTTTACCCTTTAAAGAAAAGGTTTGGCAAATTAGAGCAAATTTGGAGGAATATTGTGCAATTCGAAAAGAAATTCTCAAACATTTTTTCATCTTGTGCAAATAGTTTCAAAGTCGAAAAACTTGAAAGTGACTCTCAGCAGTCGAGCGCCGCGTGACGTCATTTGGATACAGTCGTCGGCTGCTGTTACAGTAAATTTATAGTCTAGCATGATTTTTTGTAATTGGCATGCTGTATGGTTTCTCAAAACTTGTTTCTACTGATAGAGGAGATCAATTTGTACAGTGAATGATTCATTCCGATTTTTTTGATACACGTACGTGGATAAAATTAATTGTTAAAGCTGCAATTATTGGAGCTCACTTGTTCGAAAGATGAAAACAACTGTAAGTATGGGCAAATTACCCGAATCAGGTTTCACGAAACGTTCCTCTAGTTTGTGGGCTATGGCATCGAGATTTTTCTCTTAAAAATTCGGAGATAGTTGCGAAAAACCATGTCAGATTATATATGTTTACTGTTGTACCAGCCGACGATTGTATCCAAATGACGTCACGCGGCGCTCAACTACTGAAAGCCACTCTCAAGTTTCTCGACTTTGGAACTATTTGCACACAATGAAAATAATTTTGAGTATTTTTTTTCAAATTGGACAATACTCCTCTAAATTTGCTCTAATTTGTCAAACCTTCACTTTAGGGGGTCAAAAAAGATGCAAGATGCCATGAACGAATTATGCGAATTTACTGGCTCCCACTTGGTAAAAACTCAGCGCTCGAGACGGTAACTTTTACAGAGATTTGTAACCATCGAGTATCACCGCCTCAAGCGCTACATTTTTATCAAGTGGGAACTAGTCGACTCGATGCTTCCGGCGTCGATTACCTGCATAGGCACCTGCGTCCAACGTGGAAGATTTACCGATTCTGCAATTTTACTTCCTTGGACCTGGTAATGTAACTCAATATTTGGTATAACTACTACTTTTTTTTCAATGTCGGCAACATGCCATATGTTTTGCAACCCCCCTAAAATTTTGAATCGTTTTGGTATTCGATACTGCGGATTCTGTATAAATTTGAGATTACTGAAATAAATGAGTGACTCAAAAGATAAAAACTCCAATTCACTCGGCCACGGTGAATAATTTCATAGCGAAGTCCAAGTATCCCTTAAAATTTTGAATTTCTTCGATGGTCGGTACTGAATCTTAGCGAATAATAGGGGTAGCATAAATCCAAAATTCAGTCTTGAGAATAACATCCGCTCAATAGACGTTAAATAGTGTCTTGAACACGCAACAGCGTCGTTAAATAACGAAATAAAAAAAAAACATCCACTCAAACAGCATCCTATTCCACACAATTGCGACATGAGTTTGTAAGTAGAGCTGTTTCGATAGCCGATACACGTAGCCCACAATATTGCCAAACTATGTGTACTGTACGATAGGATGGAGGGAAGTCGGTTTATGCATGAAGATTATCAGAATTCATGGAAAGATAGTGGAAATCCGATGATGTGATTAATCGATCATAAAATAAAAGTGTTTAATTTATCTGCCATCTATCATAAATATTAAGGTCATTCACTTTAACATTGTAAGGAAGCGTTCTACTCATTCTGCGAAATATGAGTGATCAATTGCTGGATTTGCATCACTGTTGTCTTCAACTTCTATGTCACATTTAATCTCAGATATATGGATTTGACAGTGTTATTTCTCGTGAGCCGCGTGACACCGCGCGACTAAAAGAATCGGATGTAGCGAGAGCTACCATTCCCCGTGTTAGAACTTGTGAATAAGGAGAGACCGATATTCTTGTGACACTATAACGCGTACAATATTATTAATTTTTGAATCATCTTATTCATGTTCCTAGAAGCTCAAGAAGAGAAATCCATTGATGAGGATCAAATGTTTGACTCAATCTGATATTTTATAGTTATTGTTAGCCCGTTCGACTCAGTATCCAACTTGTTCAACAGAATCGATTCGCAATGGTGTATGACGATTTTCTTGAAACACATAGGAGAAACGTGGAAAAATTCTGAAAGATCTCTGTCAACTTAATGAAGTATATTGGACTGTGATTTGAGCTCAGCTATTGAATCGCGAGAGAAAAGTATAAAAAACCAAAATCTCTCAAAATTTCCATTTTGATGTTCTTACTCAATTCCCTCACAATAAGGAACACATTTCATGGGAGTGCAAAACATTTTCCTAACACCGGAAGGGTCTCTGTAATAAGTGGGCTTACGCTGTTTCATTGAACATCGAAAATTTTTATCAAAATTGAATCGACAGGTATCGTTATTGCGTTATTGAGTTCTCCCCATCTTTCTCCTTCTTTCTCCATCTACCTTTCATACTCCTGTATGAGTTCAAAAATAGGTGGTTCGGAGTCTGCATCACTATTTTTGGTACTCTATTCCTTCGTCAATCAATGGAATGGAATAATGTTTAATAATGTTTTGCTTTTTGCAGTGGAATCATGATTCTCACATTGATGCAGTCCACAAATTATCAAAATCTTGGAAAATTCATAATTTTACTCCTGGAAAACCTGGAAAAATCTTTGAAATTGATCGAAGATTTTGAGTAGGAACCCTGGTGAACCACTTTTGGGCTCCTTCAGTTTTTCTATACCGGCTGAGGAATTAAATTCATTCTCACAGAAATATTCACAACGTGTTTTTCATAGCAATCCAGTCTTGGGAAATTTCTTGAAAAATCTACCTTTCACCTTTAATATTATTTTTTAATAATTATTGAGAAACCGAAAATCTACATGTCTAAACACTAAAGGGCCCGAATTGATTGGAAATTTCTCAAAAGGTCTTTCTCTGGTTGATTCTAATGGATGAATTACAGCTCTGATTGATCAATTTCAAAATCATAGCACTCAAATCAAGTCCGTTTAAAGGGGGCCTCTTTGAGAAAGCAGTGTGGCGCCGTACATTCGAATTCAATCAACCATACAAGACCAAACTTTTGCGTCATCTAATAACATTCCGGCGCGTTGTGCCGCGCAATTTGTGCGATGGCATATTGAACCCCCAAATTGAGACATGATATAGTGGTTTGGTGGTCTGCAGTTATCATACCAAGGGGTACTCAATCGATTGAGCCACGCTTGAATATGTAGGTCTCGCGAATAAATTTCGAGTCATCGCGTGAAGAGGAAAGGAATTTACTAATGAGGATTGACAAGTGCGGCTACCTAAAGCCCCGGGCATGAGATATTCCCGGATGGTTCAATCAGATATTGATCGTCAAAAAGTTTTGGAATGCTCAGCTTTCATGTGATTTTAGCGTCTTCCACAGCTCAGAATTGAATTCAGAGCGGATTGTTGTGTGTATTAGGCTGTCCAATCATTTGACTGATTCTTACAAGTGATCATCGAAAACGAATCTTTAAAAATCTTTGATCGGCCTTTGCGAGTCAAAGTAAATCGGCTATATAGTATGCCGACTCTCTTCAGCTAATTTGCTGGCTTCGTCACTTATCAAAGAGGATCACTCCACTTCGACATGTGTACCTTCCTAGACTCGTATGGCTGCGAGGATGCATCGAAAGGATTTTTGATGGAAGATCTTCATACAAACGTGAGATGAGAAACATCGGAAAATATTGACTCTACGCTTGATGATGGAGCGGTTCTACTTTCTTTGAAAAATCTGACTCGTCAGGGGTTCCGAAGAGTTTGAACGGCTTTATATATCAATCGCAGTCCAATTTGACCGCTAACATCAAGCGTAGAATCAATTTTTTCCAATAACTCTCATCCCACCTTCTCACTTCCATCAAATTTCTCCGATACAACTTCGCAACCATACGAGGCTCAGAAGGTGCACATGTCGAAGTGGAGTGATTCATTTCAATATATGACAAGGTCAGCAAAAAAGCTGAAAGGAGTCGGCAAGTTAGCCGATTTACTTTGACTCGCAAAGGCCGATCTAATATATTTAATGATTTGAACTTCCCGCGAGTGATAAATATATACCCGCACATATCAATCGAGCATCTAAATTAATTTGAAAACTAATCTGTCCATTCTCAGGCTTTACTATTATAACGCTGATTCATTCATCAATAGAATTTTATTAATAAAGTAAGAATACCGCGGGCGTGTGTTTCATTCCTTTCGGGTGCAATGATGAAATCGTTTGCAGGGCTTGAGCTTTTCGGCGGAGAGCTAGTTGCAATACACGTTGAAGCGACGCATTTTCATGAGTATTTGTTTTTGTTGAGTATTCACTAAATCAAAGTAGTCTTCACAATTGCAGTACCCAGAAATTCATCAAAACTGTTATATTGTTGAGTTTTCATTTCTTAACAGGTAAAATATAATCTTTATACAAATCATCTTTCATGTCACTTTTCCAGTCGCGTATCTTTCACAGCACTCTTATACTAATTTTTACAAAATGCTGCTGAATTTACCTGTACATAAATATTCTTACAACAATAAAAATCTTTAAAAGTAGCGAAACACATGCGCACAATATTGATATATTGTCTTATAAGGCTTTCGATTGTCAGTTCACTCATTCACCAAATGAGTTAACGAGTTCTTATTTGCAGCTCACTTTAGTCCACTTTGTCCGATATGAGTGGGAATCTCACTATCCTAAGCTGTCTGCCAAAATCACACACAATGCTGTCACGCAGCGGGATCATTTGCTTCACAAAAATGCAACTATCTTTGTGCCCCAGTCTTACTTCTCGTATGGGCTCACCCGTCCTCACATCCCAAACGATTAACGAACCCTGCAAAAACGAAAAATATGGAGTGAGGGTAGTCCTATGATGGCTCAAAATCTCATGTACCCTTTATTCATCCTCATGATGAATATGACGAATAAGTAGATCAAAAGATCAACCTAAGTAGTTTGGTATCTTTTTTGAATCATAATTGACGAGAAATTCTATTCCTTGTAGCGTGATACATATCAAAGTCACGATAGTGCCTATATTTTCATTGCATTCCTTAAGATGAAAAACATTGCGTTTGAATGATCTCAACAACAACAACTAGTAATAATGTGCGTAGCTATTGAATTCATCAATAAATTGAAGTTGACTGACCTGATTACTTGTGATTAATAGATGATGAGTTAACATGGCAATCTGGAGACTATACGCTGCTCTATGTGCCGGAAGAGCGTGCAATAAATGTCCTTGAAAACGCTCCCACACGCACAGCTTCTCATCAGCACCTATACTAATGACGTACGAGGCCGAACACGTAATCGCTGCTACTGCCCCGTCGTGGGCTTGTATACTGTACATACACGTTCCTGAAAATAAATGAGAATGTATTTTTAATGCAATTGGTGGAACAGGAATAAATGCGCCAAACTAAATAATATCTTAGCGAACCTGTCGAAAGGTCCCACACGCAGAGAAGGCCATCTTGAGAGCCACTGCCAGAAGTCATTGGACTGACCCTATCAATGAAGAGACAGGTGATGGGCCCGCAGTGCCCATGTAAGGTGTACAAGGGTAACTGATCCTCTAGCCTATAATTGGATGATCAAGTATCATGAAGGAAATCAAGAAGGAGAGAGAACAAATCTCGAGCACTGAGCAACGAAAAAGGCAAAATAGGTTCAAGGGTATTTAGGTCTTAACCGAAGCTTTACAATTCTGGAACCTGACCTGTAGACTTTCAGCGTGTGGTCCTGACTACCCGTCAACACCCGGCCTCCTTCACTGTCCAGGACAGTTATCGCTTGTTGGTGGGCCCTGTGCGAGCCAACTTTCACGCAGCGCAGGTCCTCTTCCGAGTGCGTCGCATTATTGAAGTCCATCAGTGAGCCTGCGCTGCCAGTTCTCACGTGAGCTGAAACATTCAAACATTCAATCCTTGGCATCTCCAATCCACACAGAACTTTCAAGAACCACTATCAAAACACCAACTTCTCCGGAAAGATGTGAAGCCCCAATCTATTTGCTGGCCCTCGCTGTAGCTCTCGAGCTGCAGGAAGTCAATGGCGCCGTTGAGCTTTGCCACGACGACGCGGTTGCCCACGAATTTGACCGCAGAGATTCCCAGCCCAGAGCCGTCGTCGAATAAGCACTGCAACCAGGCCGAGAGATTAGTGAACCACGCTACGATCCGTAAGAAGCTCAAGAACACGCAGCTCACCTTGAACTTGCCACTGGTGCCCTCCCAGAACTCGAGGCTGCCGTCGGCGCAACCGACGACGACCAGGTTCTCCTGGTAGTCCATGCACCAGATGGCCGAGCTCTCGTGGGCCGAGATCTGCTTCTCGGCGTCGGGCACGGCCTCGTTGCCTCGCTGCTGCTGCTGGCGAGGCCGGGCGGGCCTGCGCGCGGGCCCTGCCGGCGTCGCGAGCTGCTCGCTGCTGCTGGACCTCTGCATGAGCAGCCGGGGGCTGTACTGCTGCTGCTGCTGCTGGCGCTGCTGCTGGGCGAGCTTGCGGTGGTCGTCGAACAGCTGCCTGTACTGCTCGCCAAAGTCGAATCCGCTCTCGTAGCTGAGCTGCCGCGGCGCCGAGCTCGACGCGAACTCGCCCGAGGTGAAGTTGGTGTTGATGCTGGGCCGCAGGTCGGGCAGGTCGAAGCCCGCGGGCGACCTCGCCGGGCTGCCGTGGCACTCGCCCGCCTGCACCAGGTAGTCCGAGTGCTCGCAGCCGAGGCTGTAGCGCTTGCTCGCCGGCGTGCTCGTCGAGCCGTTGAAGCGCATCGCCGCCGGGGGCGAGCACTTGCGACCGCACGAGCTCGGGCTCGCGCCGCTCGCGTACGTGACCACCGGCGTCGAGGCGTCGATCTCGCCGCGCGAGGGCGGAGAGCCACTCTCGTAGTCGGACATCTGCTCCTCCTGAGGGAAAAATATATTCATTTGCATTTAGACTTGAGCTAACGCGCTAAGAAATTGAGCGAGCACTGGATTTCGTTACGAGTTCAGAATTTTCATCTAAATTTGGGTAATAATTCACCGTCGTCGCGCGTCGTTAGCGTTTTTCAAGAATGTTCAAAGCTTCACTGGCGGAACGACACTCAAAGTATACAGTACCTCTCAAAATTAATGGAAAACTTGGTAAAGCAAGAATATCTCCAAAACGCTTCGTCCTACGGCAATTTACAAAAAAAGCATCGTTAATTGAACGAAGGAAAATATTCTCACTTTTTCGACATGGAGTATAGCCTTGTGCGAAACCTAGACAATTTTTATGAGAATGGAAGTCGGCGGATTCTTTTATGTGACCGTGCGGCGTAAACACGCTTTTATGCGGGTGGCTCGAGCGCGTATGCACTCAGCCGTAAAAAACCGCATCTTCCGCAACGTGGTACATAATATTTGTTATGGTATTTTAGATACTTATTTTAAAACTGCCGTAGGATGAAGTATTTAGAAAATATTCTCGATTCACTGAGACTATCCACTATCCATTAATTTTGAGAGGTATTACTGTAAGTTGCCAAGATTTCTTCTGCAAAGACTCCTAGCTAGAGATCTCCTCGCCCACATCTGCTCGCAGACAGCACACGAACTGTTTGCAATATGTTCGAATCGGAAAGATGATCCGGAGCCTCACCTGATCCCTCGAGGAATTGGTAATGTCGTGCGAATTGCAAAGGACGCGGTTGCGATCGATGTGAGCGAGCTGCTCGCCCGAGAGCGGGTCCCAGACCCTGATGTGGCCGGCGAGGCAGGAGCTGGCTACGGTATTGCCGTCGGTGGCGATGCACTCGACCTCCTGCACGTGGCCCTCGAGCACGAGGGGCAGCGCCTCGAGCACCAGCTGCGTCGCCGAGTCGTGGCTGGCCTTGTCCTGCGACGTGGACCAGCTCGCCCTCCACTCGGCGTAGTTGCGCGAGCAGATGCAGCGGTACAGCACGACCATCGTGTAAGCGACCACCACCACGCTTATCAGGCAGAGCACCGCCGCGAGAAATATTTCCATCGGACTCGACGGGATGAACGGAGTGTTTGTGTCGAAGCCTCGGCCCTCCGTCCTTATAGGCACCTCCATGTCTGCGAATAAACATGATACTCGAATGACCATCGTATTGCAATTTACGTAGTAATAGTGGCCCGTCTCTGATGGAAAGTTACTTAAAATTTCGACCATGGGTCACTTGATACGAGGTGGGAACAGCTCATCACCCGTAGGAAGACTGATAGACGAAGTTGCCCATTTGACTAATAGTATCTTGCCCAGATAATCTAACTGGGAATTTGCTCACCTAGCTTACCTAGTTACCTAGGTAAGCTACGTACAAATTTTTTTTCCTAGCGGCAACTCGGGCATTACATACTCGCATCAACTCGTTTAAAATATTTTAATAGATATTACACTCGTGAATACGTCAGTGGCTAACATGCATTCAGATACTCAAGTGGAGACTAGAAAAGTTCGGCATCGTGTAAATAGTCAAATGGCTACGGACCTGAGAAGTCTAGAGGGTCAAGAGCTGCGGTAGCTAGACTCTGCCATTGAAATTGCTGCAGGTCATTTGGATTGCTGATTTGTCTAGCCGACTGCGGCGTGACTGCATGCGCCAGCTTGATCGTGGGAAGAATCGTTATTCGCTCGCCAGCCATTGAGATGTTGTATGACGAGAGTATCGACGACCAGTGGTACAGAGACAGGCGATTCCAGGGCGGGAAGTCCACGGGACGCAGCTTGTTCAATTCTTCCGTCAGATTATTAGGTGGAGCTTCCTGCTGAAATCAGAAAATTGGCACCAATTAGTACCCTTGACATTGTCAAAATTTGCATGCCGATATAGACACTCTCCTCCTATGATATGCATAGAAATATAAAAGTATGAGAAGACTAGCAATTTGTTCAATCTTCTACGATAAATACAAATAACAAATTAATTCCGGGAAAGAATAAAGATTTGAAATGGGCGTGAATTGGGAATTTCAATAAAAATGAATGATGTGTGAATTATATTGAGTTCCAAAATCAAATCAGATTACAGACACAAGAAATAGAAGATTTTTGGAAAATCCAGATCGTACACATCATGAAAAAGGGGAAAAAAGAGACGTGAGAAACCTGAGTGAAATTCTCTGGATAGGCTCAATAAAAACTAGTCCACACAAATCAATCGCGATTGTGATCGGCACCTGACATCTGATTTGAAGAAAGTGAATATCTGTGATATGATCCCGCAGTTTTAGATTTCGTGAGAATGATATCGAATTTTCATACAAGTTATGAGATTGGAACAGTACCTGCTGATTCAATTTCTCTGCCAGAGACGGAATAGAGGACGCCACAATGGGTCTCATTGAGTTCATCTTCATATATCTATTCATAGTTTGAGGTCTTTCAATTGTATAGCCTTCAATGTCCGTTTCTGGTTTCAAAGTTTCACCTAAATGTATGACATGCTCAACAATCCCAGAATTATAAACTATCATACTGATCCAAACAACCATCCAAACCATGAAAGCTCGTTGAAATATTCTAGTTCTAGCCCAGAAGTGAACAAGCTTCAGGCGTTTTGGGACTTTGACCAGTGTCAGGGTATTTTGATTATTTGGTGCAATAACATTGGTAGGACCATTTGTTGGTACTATGCCATTGAGCTTTGGGTGCGATTTGGATCTGTGAATGACTGGTTTTTTGTTAGTCACAGCCGTGCTGAACTGCTGTTTCCGCACTGGTGGAAAATTCTGGAGATGGAGTTTTGAGTTTTGAGACCACATCTCTGTTCTGCGAATGTCAAGAGCAAGAGTGGTTGAGAATAGTGCCATCTGCAGAAAAAAATCATTCAAGAGTCCAACGATTGCAAATATACAGAATTCTTGGATTGCAGGAACAAACGTGAACAATCCAATTGTGAGGATTGTTACTTCAGTCAACAAGTTCTTTGTGATGGACCAGCCTTCTTTTGATAATCCTTGAGCCACTCGAATTTTCACATCTAGATGAGCTGGAGTGCTCACAACACTTTTGGTAAGTACCAAAACGTTTTCCAGACCTACAATAACCACGAGATAAGGAAATATTTCTTTGGCACTAAGACTCAAAGTCAGCCCAAAGAAAAAACACAACCCCACACTCATTGACAAAGATGCAATCACTGTCACTGTAGCACTGAGAGCAATCCCTACTTTTGATTTAATCAACTCTATCTTCCTGACTGAGAAATACACGTAGATGAAGACTGCCAACAATGTCATGGTTAATGGAAAAAAGTCACTATAGTTGAATTCACCAGGGTAGATGATATGTAACGTTTCATCCATGGGGATCACATATGATGTGTTGCCGTGCGATTGGTGTAATGGGTACAAAGTCGTTAACCGGTGTCTCAATCCTTTAATAAACCTACAAATCAAATTAGAGATCAGCCACATTGACCCAAATTGATCAGGTTCTTGGATTTGAATATCTTCAAAAACTTACATGGGATCATATTCTTTTAGAAATAATGTCACTGCATACTGTAATACTCTCTGGCGAACTCTGAGAGGATGCCGCTTGATTCCCGTTTCCTTCAAACTCATGCCAAACAACATTTCAGTGGTGCTAATTTTTCCTTTTTGGAGATCCTAATTCGAAACGAGAATCGATACATCTTAATAGATCAAACTCATAATCTCAAGGGTAACTCATAGATTTGGAACTCACTTGATAAGAAAATATGGTGCCAATCAAATTGGTATCTTGATTGAATGCTTGAATACTTCTTTGCCAGAGATTAGCTGGAGACAATATCAAGCAGTTATATTCAGGGAGGACTTCAAGTTTTTTTGAATTTTTCTTCTTGACTGCTTCAACATGTAGACAAACTTGGCCCAAAGATTTTTGGCTGTTGAAGAAAAAATGTTTTAGACTGAATGGATACTAACTAGAAGAATGGGAACAGCAATTGTCTATTTGGAGGATTCTCCAAAAAATACTTATAAATGATCAATCAAAGGAGAACCAGAAGGAAAGGATAAATCAAAGAGGACTAACATAAGTCAATGCTTAAATGTAAAATTGCTAAAAAGATCAAACAAAGTTTGCAGTTCAATTGTTTACCTCCCGGTATCCTGGTAATTTTGAATGATCTCCAACAGATTGAAGATTTCGTACAATGGTCCTCTGAAAGCATCTGATAGAGATAAGTCCTCTGCCCATGGTACAACTCCAGTTCGAAGAGCAACTTGTTGAATGTAGAGCGTTGGAGCCTCTGAGCCATTCATAGGCCCAATGGTGTTGTTGAGAATAAATTTTGGAGCCACCCCAGGCATGGGTAAGTTTACCAATGGATAACTGGGAGAAGATACATAATTGTGAGTTGAAAATGGTTTATGACTTTTTGGAGACCGAAAGAGATACAGCGCTTTTGCTCTATCTTGCACATGAAGACTAACTCTTTCTAACTGAAACATTCTTCCAATAGTTGGCAGCAAGGTAAACATTGTGTTAAGAAGGTTTCAATATGGGGGAATTATGGATTCTCAGGCACTCAACAATGTGCATTGTACATCAACTCTAAAGCAGATATGAATTGTATGTACTTATTGACTTACCAACATAGTAAGGCAATGGAAAGTGCTAGTGATATAACAGCAATTGGATGGGATGAACAAAACAGGCCATGGGCGTAATATAGCCCTGCCACTTTCTCGGGCAGGCTACGTGACATTTCACTCTACTACCGCTATGGCATCATCTCCAGCATAACAGAGGTATGTGACACCTGAAAAACATAAATAAAAAATTTTACTAACTTTCTACTCAATACAAGTTTATTTAAAACATTCACAATGGGGTTTTGATTGAAAATTAACCTGAGGTTAGGTGCTTGACACCATATTCTTACTTGAACGCAAAAGCTTATAGTTATTTTAGAGGGACTCAGAGTCTTACACGAAAGGATTAATTTTGATGAACAAAATTCTCTGTACAAAACTTCTACTCATTGAATTGAGAATCAGATAAATTACATATAAGGGAGATGATGGCTCAAGTTTGAGTCTTAATCAAATAAAATTGCTATCCTCCAATAGCGCAAATGTTTTGTTTGTTATATAATTGATCATTCATGGTTTACAAATTAAAGACAATGCAGGGATTATAAGCTAATATATCAATGTCATAGTGAAGTTGTCAAAAGGATAAGATGTGAAACTTGATTATTTCTTTCAAATTCACTGCAATGCAGCGAGGTTGATGCCGAAAAAAAGGAAGAACAGTGGAGCAAGGTTTGTAATGATCTATCGATTTTCCATCATTTTTCGTATTCAAACTCGATTGACACAGAACGAACCGAAAGAGGTTGCACATGAAGCACCGCAAAAACACTCGGTGGATTCATGGTAAAGTGAAAACACTTTACGAATAACGGAGCAACTTGAGCTGTCAGCACCCGGGATCGGGTAAATGGTCAGTCACCTCTTGCGGACGGCGATGGCAAAATTTCAAAGTGACAGTGCCACGAGGAAAGCTGCAGAATCGTCGCCAACGAATTTGAGAGATAAGAATTCATGCATGTAGAGATCCTCGGTCGCTTACACCGTGGAGATCGCTCAGCTGTGCACTTGGAGGTTATGTGTACACGCTGATGGGCGCGCGCGGTCTGCAGCGGAGATCCCCGATGGCCGTGACGCACTTTTCTGCTGCGGTCAAGTCTCAAGTCTCTCGCATAACCCGGGCACCGCGGTTGTCAAGATTCACGAGGCACTGGGTGGACGTCAACGCTCGAGATCGCATCCGGATTCCGAGGACGGGACAGCGACCGGGCGTTGGACGATCCGTGGAATTGCCAGCAGAGCCGGTGCCGGCGCTTTTACCCGGAGCAGCTCCATACGACCTCGTGGTATTCCTGGCTAATGCGCACGTTGCGAGTTGCGTCAGCATCAACTCTGCGTCGCGATGGCATTTCCATCGACGACT
>JAPYYZ010001264.1:0-17321 GCA_030522705.1 Eretmocerus eremicus
ACTTTTCAAGAAGAACTCACCCCTAGAGGAGCCAACTCCGACGCCAGCAGTTCGGAATTCGAGGCTGGCTACGCTATCCGCTCTCGAAATAGTTGCAGGTGACATCCTGCCTCTGATTGCATCTCCCCTTCGTGACGGTGGTCGAGGTATCGCTATCGAACCCGTTGGAGTCACGGACTGCTTGGGTGGCAGTGCTGGAGTTATGTCGTTCAACTCGGAAAACAGGTCGCCCTCTGTAATTTTTCAATCAGATTATACGCAAACTCGCTACGATGAGAAAATAACTTTTGAACTTGATCTTTTCAAAGGCCTCAGTGGGAGGATACTCGACTGAGGGCCTCTAAAAGGATATTCAAAGAGGAATTCCGGAAGCTCGATCGATTTCAGAAATCTAAATAGATCGATTCGAGAATTACTCAAAGATGACGATTCAAGGTCAATTGTGACTCTCATTGATTTCGGAAATCGTACGAGTTTGAATTCGAGACTAGCGAAAATTTGAAAGCGCGCAAAAAATAGAGAGAGAGGTAGAAGAAGCGTTACAGATAGCAAATGATAATAAAATTCACCTGGAAATCGCGGATGAGGTGGCGCTGACTGTGGTGGGGGAGGCATGAGAGGTATTGGAGAAGAGGATAGCCCCGAGGGGCTCTGTATTGGGGCGTAAGGGTGGCTACCAGTTGGCGTAGAAGCGCTCGATGGCGTACTGCTAGGATTGAATAAGTTCAGTAAATCCGAACTTGGTTTAATACCTAATTGTTGAGATACCGACTGGGACCTCTTTATGTGGTGATCCGAATCTGCGCTGGAGCCTCTGCGACCCTATTAAAAATAGGAAAATTTTGTAAATATCCATTTTACCAAGAGTTATAAAACACAGAAACGATAAATTTTTTGAACTCGAATCAAACATATATGAATTGAAATTCGTCGTTTGTTCATGTAAAAATTAAAGCTTGGGCAGTATAAAAAGAGTCGTACCGTTGGAGCAGGAGACAAAGAGAGATTTTCGACGGTAGCCCTGAGCTCGTCGACGCTCGCGCTCATAGGGGCTCCGCCGTTGCTCAGCGGTTTTATCTCTACGCGAATTTTTCTATCTCTTTCGTCTTCCGAGTCCGAGTCCGAGCTGGAGTAAAAGTTCTTGTCGTTCTCCCAAGGATCCGATTTTGGTTTGATGCAATGAACGCTGCTGAATCTGTTGCATAATTTGAAAGTAGTTCATAGATTAATTTGCGAATGATTCACAACTAAGCAGTCCCAGTGTACCGTAATCAGAAACGAGATGGGAAGGAAGTTGAAGTATAGTCCAATTTGTGATGAGAGAGTAATTTTTGTGCATGCGGAATAATGATTAATTGTGATTCGGACACAATATTTAAGTCAGATATCACTGGGCCTGCTTGTTTTATTCATACTGACTGATCAGGCTCCTCTTCCTTGTTGCTAGCTGTCTCCACCGGATCTTTCTTCTTTTTCGCCTTCTTCTCTTTCCTTTTTTCTCGCCTGCTTCGGAGAAACCCTAAGAAAATGAGAGTCCGGGATATGATTTCAATCTCTATCGAAATACAGTCGCGACTTCTTTACACTAAACCACAGAATCAGAGTGCATAACATTTATTTACGGCCACTATCTCTAGAGCGACTATAGTTACACTAATGATAATGTAATTTACTTTCCAAGTGTACTTCATAGCGCAATGTGAATCACGTCGCTGTAGCAACTGAAATTACAAAGGCTCTCCAAGAGATGAATTAGAAGTTAGATACAGCATCAGCAATCGGAATTACGAAATTCTAAGATGATCCGCAAATGAGATGTGATTCTAATGACTATTTATCCTACATTAATTATTCTAAATCGACTGAATTTTCAGCTGATGAAACGTTGAGCAGCTTAAAATCATCATACAGGAGAGGTATTCAATAAAAGATTTTGTATATTAGTTCAAGTGCAGACAACAAGCAAGAAAAATTGAAATGAAGAAAGATAAGTTGGGAAGATACAGCTCACTAGCACACTATTCTAGCTAAAGATAGATAGCCCCGAGCACCTCCACCATTGTAACTCTCAAGCCTAAATTGTTTTTCTAACAATTTCGTATCCGTCGATTGTATCGTCTTCTATAAGAAGGTGGCGAAATAGAGAGTATAAATGACTCACATTACGCTACCCTGGCTGGACTCAACACTTGGAAAATAAATAAGAGTTCGAAGATTCATAATGATCGCATTGCAGCAGCAATTTCATGACATTCAACATGGCTCACCTCAGGCTCCACCAATAGCCACTTCTTTGCCTGTGTATCAACATTATTCGAGTCCAGTTCCCTTTCGAAAAAAAATTTTAATAATTTAACGAATTATCTGAAGCGATACGCCCATTAGATGACGATCATTTTGAGGAGATTGGCTCCAAGATGTATTGCTCACTATTCAAAAACTGTTTACAATTTGACTTTTTCGGGAAAATTTTGGGAGATCAATAGGACCTTTCCTATGTTAACTGAAGGAAAAACTATGTAACCACAGATGAACATTCACAGGCTTCAATTTTCTGCCCCTGAACCCGAAAAAGGCTAACTTGGATAGATTCAATTGTTTTGTCCTTGGAAATAAATTATGCAAAGGTGAATGCAAGATATGTGATCCAAGCTTAGATGCTCAATATGTTAACATACATTTGATAACGACTGCACTAACAGTATCCCAGGTGTGACCCGCCGCATTGTTAGAAAAACAATTTTCATTGTCAAGCATAAAAGCACCAAGAGATATAAGGATATTGTCGATGGAACCGAGCCACAGCTTTCCCCGGAGTGAAGAGAACTTTCAAATTCCAGGTTTCCTGAGCCGTAAGCAATTACATCTAGTCCTTCAGCCCTAGAAGCGATGTTCGATACTTTTAAAAGGTTTGTAGTTGCTCGGTAAGTAATACCTACTTTGATTTTCTAATAAGGTGTAGAGCGGCGGTAATACGAAATTTGTTACCACTGTAATCCAAGATACTGAATTTTAGTTTTGAGCAAGTCTGAGTTGTAGTCTGAATATTAATGAGAGATAGATACATTTGTGATTTGTAACCAAGAGAAAATAATGTGCATCCAGGTCACGATACTTGAACGGCGAATCGACTACGGAAGTAAATTTAAGCAACCGACAAAAAAGATTTCGCGATAAATAATCACACGATAGTAATCGTCAAACGTCTGCTATTCGTCAGACTTTGCACCAAAAGCTACATGACTACAAAAACAATATAGATGAAAGCAACAGATTGGGAAGAGTGCTTATGATATTAGTATCTGAGAAATGTTAAACAACATTGAAAAAAACACGGGTAAAAACAGAAGCGTGTTCATCAAGATTTGTAGACAAAAGCACTTGTGATTTGAATGTCATTTTAGATGCTAATGAGACATGTGAGCAATTACATTTAGATCCTCTGAGAGGGTTTCTGGAGATGCTGGAAGTTGGAACATCAGGAGACAAATTGTCCTGAGGAGTAACAGGAGCCGAACCGGATCCTGCTTGTCTTTGCCTCTCTGAAAAAAGACTCGTTGCCTTCGTTTTTTTTGCATCTGTTTCTTCTGTCATACGACGGCACCGCTTAAAATTTGCTACTTGATAGATGAAAAAAGATCCCTCGCGAAGATACCATCACAATAAAAATGTTGAATCAATAATTCAAACATTGAAGTTTCTGTAAATCTCGAGATCTTTCATCAAAGCAATCGTTAATGGCGAAGAAGCGATGGAGCTATCACACAAGCAATTATGAAACAATGTAATCAAACTGTGCTTTCAAGCCATTAAAAATTGCAAAATCAGTGAGGCTTTCGAGAAGTGAGAATCGATGGTAATGATCGCAAGAGTGGCAATGGAGTAGTCGAAGAATTTTGAAGATGATTCGAAAATTTGGAAAAATGCATACAGTAATAGAAGCCAAAACTTTGCGACAAATAATGATTTTCGCCAGAATTTGTGTTAATTGATGCCAATGAAATGAGACCTACCCTGGGAGTTGGACATGAAAAGGTTGAGCAACGAGGTGGTACGGCGGGAGGCCTTAGGTTGTTGAGCCTGAACATATTCATTGTCTCTCTCGCTCTGCCTCTCTGTCTCCTTATCATGCAACTTCGATCGATCTTTCACAGTTAAGAAACCCTCCCTTCTAGCCCCTGGTTTTTTAAAAGCCTGAAAGTTACCCGCAACACCGGTTTCCCCATTTGCTCCTTTCGCTCCCTTGGAAATTTCTTTCTGGACCTCTATTTTATCTTGACTTGTCTGACTAGTAGTCTCTGGTAGATTTATGAGCATATCCTCGAAATCTATAACACCTATAAGACACATGTCATATGAGCATCAACAACAATTTGATTTTGCATAAGATTGGAGTGATTAATACTTGAGTGAATAACTTGACAACCATCAACTTTTACCTGGTTTTTCGAGGCCAGTATATTTACTTTGGACAAACTGCTCCAATAATTTGTCAACTGTCATATCAAGGCATTGTCTTTTGAAGTCTATGTGTACTTGTCCAATCTGCTCATGGTTTGACTGCAGAAGATCTGCATAGGCATTCAGAAAATCCTTCATTACACCTAGGTGTGTCTCTTCCACATCTTGAAACCTCTGTTCAAACCAGAATAATTTATAAGAATATGTTTGTTTATAAGAATTGAGCAGAATTCATAAGGGTCAGGATTACTCACCTTGCATGCTTGCGTCATTTTGGTTTCAAAATCGTTTCGTATTGTAGTATACGTTTCTATAGATGCTTTGTAATCGTCCTGGGCTTTCTTCAATTCTAATTCTGCTTTTTCCACTTTCTTCTGACTTGCATTGTCTTTCTTGATCTTTTCTACATCTTGCTTCTTTTGTAACCAAATATCCTTATTTTTGTGGAGTATAATTGTGATACTTTGTATACTCTGAACAATGTCTAAAGTTGAAGATTCTACCTCCTTCACCTAAACAAGAGTGAGTCCATTAGTAATACTGAAAAGGAATGTCATCTCTTCCACTTTATACAAGAGATATAAATCCTAATCTGACAGGGGGCGGATACAGATAAGTTGCACAGGCAGATAGTGTTGGTAAGGTTAAAGCAAGCAAAGCTCTATGAGTACTTGGAAAAGTGGATGAAAATGTTCAAGGCATTTACCATTCTCTCAAGAGACTGGATTGTATGATTTCAATTGCAAGAAAATTGAAAGTATCAACTAAAAGTAGTGATGATTGTACTACTCTACAACTCCCAGATAAGAATCCCGTGTTTTATCTCTCAAAGCTCATTCAGTAAGAATTCAAAGATTACACACCGACTTGTGCTTCTTGTGGAGCTCGTCAGAGTACTTGGAGACATCCTTGATGAGCTCGGCAACCTTCTGAGCCAGCTCGAGATGCAGGTCTGCGAGTTTCTCAGCTGCACCCCTGAGCGCAGCCCAGAGAGGTGCAAAGGTGCCCTGGGTACTGTTGCTGTTGCTCGCCTGTTTGGCAACTTTGCTGAGCAGCTTGTAGCTGTTCTCCTCGATGACAGATCGCTCCCGCAGGAAGTCGGCCAGCTCCTTGCTCGCGACGACCCCATGCTTCATGTTGTGGTACAGCACGTTGAAGCCATTGTTCTTCTCGCCCTGGGGAAGCGACGACCGTTAGAACCAGCGGGTACGAGCGCATACCGAGTATCCCGGACGGCGGCTCCTTACATAAAGGCGGGCCTAACCTCCGGTCGAGGAGTAGACACACACAGAGGGGGAGGCACACTTACCCAGAAGTAGTCGGCGAAGTCGACGGTCATGGTGCGATCCTCTCGACGGGACAGGGCGGCTCGCGGTCAGCAGTCTCTCAACTCATTGTGGCTTGTTGTGCGGGGCGAACGGGCGCAGCAGCGTCCTTGTGCTGCTCGGCGGCCTCGCGACGCTGCTGATGGTGCTGCAGCTACACTACACTCCTCCACGGCCACTCCTCCTCCTCGCACGCACACACTGCACCGAGCGGCGATGCGGCAAAAGCGCGACTGAGCGCGACTGAACGTGAAAACGTCGACTAGCGCCAAACCATGTTCTGACCTGAGGAGCGTGCCTTGTTTCGCGATTACATGCCGCTGTGCTCCGATAAGTTGAGGAATTACCTTATTCAGTATCGCTTCGAGATAAGCTAATCCTGTTCGGTGCTCCGCATAGCTGTGCGGTCGGAATGTGCGCGAAATCTCCAAATATGTGCGGTCGGCTGTGCAAATTGGAACGTTTTTCAACGGACAGTAGACCACGTGACATTATTCAAACTGGGCCTGGGCCTGGGAGGCGATTGGCCGGTGCGTGTTTTTTGCGTCTATTTGCATTGTTTCGGTGGAGGATTCTTCTCAACTTTTCGGCCTAGAGGTGCAAGTTTCTGAAAAAAGAGTTGAGGGCTGGAACGATAATAGAACGTCAGATGTCAATACAAACGAAGCAATGTGCAAAATTTGGCGCTCCGGTTGCACGACTTTTTCGTCTGCTTCAAAAAAAAACATCATCCATTCTGCTACTGTCATCTGCTGCTCGAGAGCATGATTGTCTCCGGCTGAATTCTTCGCATATTGCTTGTGAGTACCGATATTTCATGTTCTTCGCGTAAAATACGGCTCTTTATTGTTTCTTGATCATAACGTGAGTAACTGAAACAATGAAATGCTCATCACTGCTGCGAATGATACTTGGTTGAATCTACAGCTGTCGTAAACCTATCGAGAGTTACAAATCACAGTTTAAGAGCCATTCTCCGTGCAAAGTTTTAAAATTTTTCAAGGCTGCCTAGAAAGATGTGCTCAATTTTTTTTCCGGCGCCAAAAAGTCTCCCATCCCTCGCGATCAACGATTTAGCGTCGTATTAGTGTGATGTAACGAGATTGACCATCGGGGAGACATTTGACACTTGACCTACGCGTTTGATTTCCCCGCCCCCCTAGATGAGATTGAGATGAGATCATGAGTTTTATCTTACGCAATTCTGGCCGCCGGTTGACGCCGACGCTGTGGGTGTGGGTAGTCTTTGTCTCGAGCCGTGGGTGCACCGTGGGTGAGTAATCCGAGCAACTACATGTAGCTGCGGTTGTTGGTAGTTGTGATAGAATTGATATAGTGCCACGGCCACGTCACGTTGTCTAGGAGTCGAGGTCTCAACAGGGCATTATTTGTGCATCAGAGAATCCCGAAACTTTACAGCAATGGGCAATGCAACCAATCAAATGGACCCCGAAGAGTTCCACCGCGATATGACCCAAGAGGCATTCGATCGCGCATCGGAATATAACGATTTTGAGGCTCTACAAGTCCTCGTTGATGCTGGTTTGATTGACAAACGTGACAAGAACAAGTTTCTCGCTTTGGCCATGGCCCGGAATAACCTGGGTTTAGTCGAGTGGCTGATGAACTCATGTGCCAATGTAGATCCTGAAAACCCCAATGTTCACCTGTTGCACCTAGCCATTCGTGTACCAGATCCTGACCAGCGTTGGAACATGGTAAAACTCCTCGTTAGACCTGGAGTCAGTATTGAGGATGAAGGTGAGACAATGGTGAGAGTGGGCTCTGGTTTGATTGATATAAAGGCTGGGGCTTACCCATCTTCATGTGTACATGAAGCTGTTTACTTGGGTGACTCTGAATTGGTAACATTTCTTGTGACTGCTGGCTCTCGGGTAGATTTTATTGACCATGAGGGATACACTCCTCTTCATGCAGCCATCCAGCTTCTTGATGGCCAAGTGCGCATCAAAATGGTAGAGCAACTCCTCAAGCTTGGCGCTGACGTTAACATTGTGGGGCCACATGGCCTCACTTGCATGCATTTCTTATCTCAAAGACAAGCAGCTAGCTGCCCTTTAGGAGGCATAGATTTGTGTGAATACCAAAGTGACGCTGATTTGGTGAAAATTCTTTTTGATGCCGGAGCAAAAGTCAATTTCCCTGATGAGAGTGGATATACACCCCTACATTTAGCAATCAAGCTCCTAGAAGGTAGAGCTTGTATAAAAATGGTCAATCAGTTATTGGAGATTGGAGCTGATGCTAACATCCGGAGCCCTCGCGGTCTCACCTGCTTGGAATTAGTTACTGAAAAGGAGTCTGGCATCTCTGAATTAGTCACGCTACTTGTGGGTGCGGGGGCTGAAGTGGACTCTGTTCCTGAATATAATCCAACTCTATTCGGATCTACTGTTGTGAATACAGACTTTGAAATGATGGAACAACCAATCATTTATATGGATGCTGAAACTGATGTTTCAAGGTCTTCAAGTGTAACCCCTTCTATGTGAGTCCTCTGATGACTTATCAGTCAAGTTTGAATCATACTGGGTTTACACAAAATTTTAATTTGTGCAATCAGAATAATTTTCTTACGCGTGTGATAGTTCCAACTTCTATAGATGAGTGCACTAGTGCAAACTGATTTAATTTATAAAATTTTAAAAACAATTCTTGGGCTACATCCATATAGGTGAATTCTTCACCTTGCTTTATAGATTATGTCGAACATCTCAAGATATTTCTTATTCCTGAAGGATTATCTCCAAACTACATTTTAGATGCTCAGAAAGCTGCAATTTTTCTCAATTTAACCTCCTCATACAATCTTGCAGGTCTCATTAAGAAGCAGAAGTGGTATTTGATGAGCTATCAGTGTTGAGATGATGATCACTCAGTGGAAGCAATTTAAGATGGCAAGGCATGCAAGCGATTCTGTTAGTCGCATATTATACAGTATATACAAGGCTGGACTGTTCTAGAATACCAAGTTTGAAAATTCTATCTTGATCCTAAAGAACTGAAGGAGTGCAGTAGATTATTGAAGAATATTGAGCCTACAACACGTATCTGATCGGCATAAGTACAGACATACCTCGAATTCGAAATAGCTCATCAATTGCATTCGCTCTCCTCCTTGTTTAGCCAGTAAGCAAGTCAAGGCATACCTATCTACTTATCTATCTGCTCACTTATCAGTGAAGATAGCGGCTTACATACAGTCGCATGGCTACTCAAAAAAGGTTTTTGATCTTTTTCTCATTATTTCAATCATCTTCTCATGTTGTTTTTCAACACGATGAGATGGTATTGGTATATATTTCAATCAACGCTCAAACATTGATAGCCACGGAGCTTTCGATTGGTACAGGTAAAAAAATCAAATGAGATCAAAATTAGCAGAAATCTGTCCCCAGCCGGTTTCACTAAGATTTTGTCTCATTTTCTTTGACGTCGATTTTTGACCTTGAACAGTCGGCCCCGCTGATCGAGGGTCGAAGGCTCCAAAAATCGGAAGTTGGGAGCAGCTGACGCGATGGCTGAGCGTATTTTTCTCTCACGCACATGGGTGCTATTTAGATAGATCTGAAAAGCCGGTGCCGAAGCGTAAAAATAAAGTATTATCATATGCTAAGCCAAAAAAACCGGTCACCGGCTACAGACTGACGACGGCGACATGGTTATCCTATCGGGCTAAGCAAGTTTGTGAGGAGGCACAGAGCCAATACTAAAAGAATATTCTTCCTCCGCTATTCTTTCATATGCGTTTGCCAGACACTCTCGGATAAAAACATTTCGATTCTACATGGAATAGTCAGACTAATCGCGATTTGATTGATAATAAAAGGTATTCGAAGTGAACCATCTAACGAGGGATGTCTGTATGTCGTTGCATGAATTTGATATTGGGTATACTTGTTGAGCAAAGTTTGAAGGAGTGGAGTGATCATTGACCTCTCTGTATGCTCTTGATGTATTTGAAGAATTAATGAATAAAGGAATGCTTTAAACAAGCCATCTGCAATTCTCTGTTTCTATCAGTGTTTTAGGTTTGCTGAGTTGGATTCCCCCCAAATAATTCCTTAGAATGAGCTAAGAGGCGATTTATTGGCATTTTTGTTTGGAACTTTGAGATCGAAATATCAGACATGATTTCAAAATACAATGAGAGGGATAGTTAGTTTATCAAATCGCTACAAATTATAATTAAATAAGTATATTTTGGGGTTCAAAAAGAATCTTGTCAGTTCCTCACGATCTAACCGATTCATGAATGATTGATCGAGACAGTTTTCTTACGTGCGCGTGGATACAATGCACGTGTATAATTCGAAGGAATTTTTACAATGGATGGATTTTTAACCCAGCAGCTTTTTGAAGACCGACTCAGTTTTCTAGGATTTGAAAATGGAGTTTTCCTACTGAGGTCTATGACTGTACAATCGTAAGCATTACGGGTGTACATAAACGCATTTCTTTTGTATTGTATCCCAAATATTCGAAAATCCTTCGAAGATTTCTCTCAAATTTCTTACTGTAACACTAAGCTTTCTGTGCTTTTATTTTGAAGCAAGTCTTTTGTATGCATGATTTCATGATAAAAATATTTGAGGTACTGGATACTAATTGCACGTCTGTGTGGAAGAAAGATTTCACTTGGAAAGGACGATTTAAAGCAAAATTATGATGATCGGATTACAATTTACCAAGGTCGACAAATAGACACGAGCCTTTATTTTCCGTTATTGCAAAGAAAATCTTCATTTAATAGTACGAACATGATCATTTGGTGGCATACTAAAGATATAAAAACGATAAAATTCTAACGTCAGGCCTTTATTGCACCAATCCATCCTAGCTTTCTCGAATAATGTTCGCCCACAACCACAAAGTTTGTCGAACGGGTCTCATATTTACTCTTAGGAATTGAGTGTGTGCACAAAATGATCCAGTAGACATTTCAGCGAGAAAGGTACTCTGATCATGCAATTAAATTTTCAGTCATTGTAGGAGCGGCGCGTTTCAGCGTTGAGGGCATGTCGGAGCCGTGCAACGTCTGCGATACGGGTGCGCGGTCTGCTCGGTAGTAAAGTTCATTTCACAGGGAAGTGGGACAAAATAGAGCAAAACGAGAAGACGGACCCAAGTATATCGATTGCTGAAATTTCTAGACCAGTTAGAGGTCTGTACGTGGAATAGCTTACACATATTATTTGCAAAAATTATTGCCCGCACAGACCACTAACTAGTCTCAAAATTTCGGCAATCGATAGACTTAGATTCGTCTTCTCTTCGTTTTGCCCGATTGTGTCCCTTTTTCTTGTAAAATCCATTTTACTACCGAGCAGATTGCGAGGCCGCGTCGCACACGCTTGATGATACCCCTCTTTCGAAAACTTGGATCTGTTTCCTACCAATGTATAAGTTATGTTCTTTCTTACTAAAATGCCAAACCATGGTGTTTTGAAATTGAAAAACCCACCATTGTCTTGTCAGGATAAAATTCTCACTATTTTACAAAATGAATCAAAAAAGTAATTCCTGTTCTACAAGAATGCATGGGCCGCGGAATCGAGTGCATTCTTGATGAAGGTTGACTAGGGTTCGCACAATCTATTTTTGAAGTTGAGCAACTCCACAATTGAATCTGCGGTATACCACAATTTCAATAAGTGAAAACTCGGGTATCAACCGATGGTTTCGTGCTACAAATTTAGATTGTGAATTTCCACATGTTCGATTTGTAGCTACGCACAATTCTAGTTCGTAGCTATGCATATCATGGTGATGCAGAATCATACATTTTGATATGGGCGTATTGAAGAATCGGAACGATAAAATGTGAGAAACAAACAAATAAATTCTCATAAATGACAGCCGCTCAAGTCTATGGTCGTTCCCATGCGTTTCGGAGGCACGGAACATGGAACTTGTTCCGAGTTCGAACATGGATAGAGATGCGACTAAACTGCCTATCTGGCTGTGCGTGGGTTTCATAATTGTGTTTGAGATTCTTGCGTTCAAAGTTCTTGAGAAGGCTTATATTAAATTAGTCCCTCACTTCTCTTGGGTGAGGTTGTTGGCCCTGTTGACTGTGCTCCACCTAGCGGCAAGTACCAGAGGCCCTTTTCAACAGTCACCACATTTTTAAATTGTATTATGCCTAGTATGCTACAAATTCATTTGTGGGTTGACTACCAAGTATCAAAAGGAGAGCTAAGTTTGAGGAATCGAGACATATTAGATCGAATATCGTATCAAATTGATTTTTGGTCCTTGCAGACGTAGCAGCTCTATTCATTTTCTGATTTTCTAACGAAACAAAATTAGAAGAAAATGTGCGGTAAGACCGAAGATCGTGCACATTAAAGATTTCAGCCATCAACAAGTTGAGTCAGTAACAGAATTTGCCACACTCATCATTTCACTCTTGTAGTATAACGAGAAAGCTAAATGAATTTTGTGAGTTGATGGGTCAGAAAGCCAATAAATGCATACTGGACCCGACATGGGTTTCGCCCTTTTTTCACGCTACCGTTCAACTTGGGAATATACTTCAGAAGTACGCGGATTGAAAAATCACTGATACGAGAGCCGAAAAGTTTCGGATAAGTTGAGTTGATTTGAGACAACTGAGTATTAATTCCCGCGCTATCAGAAAAGCATCATCCCTCGAGAATGAACATACTATGATGCAGCCATGTGACGAGTAGTGCCAGAATCAATAGGACCCGGGAGAAATAATCGTCTCGCTCAAAGTCTAGATTCCGAGATATTAATCCTACAAGTTTTGACGATTTACACAGGAAAGATAGGAATCTCAGTCCCCACCTCAAATATAAAGAAGAACAGCACAACGAAAAAATCTTCTGAAAAAATCGTGCTGGTGAATCATTATGAGAGAAGAATCCCTGTGAAATCGCGCGAAGACCACGAACATGGTTACTGAGATATCTATTTTGCAATAATTATATGAATAAATAAACGGACTGAGAATCTCAAAGGTTAATTGTTTCTGAACATCATGGTCTTACGAGCATTCTTGTCAAGTTTGATCGAGATTGGTGGTTTCATTTAAAAGATTTTCAATTTCCAAGATACTCTTTGTCGTTCGTCTCTTTTACATTCAGCTATCTGTATCTCTCTTACCGCGCGAACCCTCTTACACGAGATCGGATCCCGGGGTTTCAAATTTTATTTAAAAAAGATTGTCAATGGGGTGTTATATTGAAATGACCAATTGGAGAGGTAAATTGTGGCACTCAATTGATAGTTCCGAACTTGCCGCAGCGCTCTTCCAAAATAAAAACCAACCCCTCGCCAAAGTGTGGAAAAATCTCCAAAGCGAAACTCGCAGTCAGACTCCAATTCCAGAATTTAAGCGAGACGAATTTTTGCCCTCACCGAACGCGAGCTTGCATAGCAAAGTTCAAGCCTCTCGCGCCATAAAATCGCTCAAAAACTCTCGTCCGCACTCGAGCCAACTAGTGTATATCGAGCGCTTCTCGAAATTGGCTCTCTCGTACCGCTCCCCATAAAATTACCAATCCACCCTCGCCGCTCGGTTTACCACCAGCAGTATAAATCGCAACCCTTAGATTCTGCTCGCGCACCTCTCTGCAAGCTCCGCGCGCGCACCAAAGCTCCGGGCTCATGCGCGAGCTTGCGAGACTCGTCCACCTCTCGGGCTGCCTCACACCTCTCCGAGTATACAAAGCTCGTTCAGCGCGAGCTTTGCAAGCTCAGGTGCCACACCTGCGGATACACCTTTTCTCTAATCTCCTCGATCCACTCCAGTTGCAGTGTAAGAAATCGTTTTAAGAATACGAGAGGATGCCGGCTAACAAAACGAGGCTCGATCACCACGGGCAGAGCACCCCGAGCAAGGAGCGAATCCTCGGAGCGACGGGCTGCTCCAGGAGACGACGCTCCAGCCTCACCAAGACTCACTTACATCCTCGGAGACACTCTCGAGCACATCTGGTGAGTGTATACTAGTAAAGCTCCGAGTGCAATAGTGGATTTGTCGGTTGTTTAGAAAGGGCAACGCCTGCGCGAGGGGTCGACGAACTCGCGGATACTTATCGTGTACAACTCGTAAAGTCGCTCGCGACCATTATCCACCTTCTACTTCGTGTAACCCTATACAGTTCTAGAGCTTTACGGGATACTTTTGCGCTTTTAGTATCTCCGGCGGTGTGTTGTGTGTGCAAGTGGCTGCGCTCATTTTATCGATCGGCCTCTCCCTCTCGAGAGAGCAGCTGATTCGGCACGATCCATTGTCATCGGGAAGCACTCGACCCGCTCTTTTCGACGAGAAAAAGAGACGAGATACAATATGTACCCGTGTGTGTGTAAGATACCGAGCTCTCGACCTTGTCCTGTATACCTTCGTGGAATTGCGATATCGGGTGTGTTCGAGATGCGCTCTCGATCTTGCCCTTCGAATTTTCCCGCCCCGAGGCGGAAACGCGGAACAGCTGGAGCTTGAGGCGCGCGCTTGCGATGTATACACTGGGCGCTGAATTGTTTTGGGTGTAAGGGGATTTTCAGAGATGCGAGTTTGATATTTTACAGGAGGTTCAATAAAATTGATCGGGACCAGTGGTTGTATGGCCGAGCTTGCGCCTCTCATTTGCATATCGCGAGCGAGGATCGGTTTATTTGCAAGCTCAAAAGCTTGGAGGCCGATCGTTTCTTACGTAGCCACGAGCAGGTATTGCTGGTCACGATTGCTAACCCGAATTGCTGACCCTCGTCTGTGGAGGAAAGTCACTCTTTCAAGAACTCCAAAAGAAATCGTCCAAGGAGTTTTTGGGTCATTATTCACTTATAAACGCATTTTTGATGTATTTTACTGGAGTCAGTTCTTGACAATTGTAGTGGTAAAATTGGATGACAATCTGCTTTGATGGTAATTTCGACCTCGAAGCCATCAATATTCATTGGAAAACCAGTGCATTATGACCATGGTGTGGAAGAACAGAGCTTTGTGCGAATTGAACTAACATAGACTGAATGCATCCTGCCAGAATTATAGGATACCAAACCCGAGTAACGATTGGTGGGTTAAAAATCTTCCAGATCTTTGACGAACCGAATGTATTCTTACGCTTTTGATAGAACAGCGCACCTCGTTGATTCAGAATTTAGAAGTACAAATACTCCAGAGGTTGCCGTGAAAGTTAATGTCGTATTTCATTATAGACTTTTTATGCAGTATCGCGAGGAATCTAAAACATATAGATGTTGATGGTTGCAATGAAAATCTTAGACAATATTATCATTTCCTAAAAGCTAACGAATTGAATGAACAAATCGAATCAAAATAAGATTGAGATTTATCTTACCGATACGAATATTAGAAAATGAACGAAATTCAAAATAGATTTCATGACTACTCTTGAAACGCACGTCGACAGATGAGGTAAAGGCATCTACAGTAGAACACCCAAGAAAAATGAAGTTCTGTTGTGAATGATGGGACATGCATCCAAGTCAAACTATGAAGATGTTTCTTTCTAATATCATAATTTTCGTGATACGTATAACGATACTCGTGGGAGATTTTCATTACTCTTATAAAAAAATTGTGAATGATGTACGCCATGGTTGCTTTCCGCAGGTGTTCCAGTCCAGGTTCAATCCCTCCATACTGCGACCTGTACCGGAACATTATTATACACTTGTTGTTAGTCATGTTGAATGCGCCATTCCTACTGTAGTAAAAAATCGTGTAAAATGAATTGATTGGAATAATTTGAGACAGTTTCCTGCGGGTTAGAGACGCCCTTCAATGAATTCAGTAACTTTGGCATGAGAATTTCATAAAAATCGTTGGATCTCCAGCAGTTTTCTTTTTGTTACCTCTCGCTGGAAAACGTAGAGCCCTCATTTTCAAAACATTAATTCCGGCCTTACTCCAACAGTATTCTTATCTGAAAAATATTATTCTAAGTCGATCATTATGAAGTTGAATCTCGATAACTTCGTAAGTAGTTCATGGATGATGGGAGGATGATGTAGCGAGAGTCACGAAGATTTTCTCGACGTTTGACAAATGAGGAAGGTAGAATATATGTCTGTAAATGTGGATAATATCGATGAATGACATTATTTTGGGTCAAAATACATATTCTATGATACCGGAATTGCAGGAAAAAGTTATAAAATACTTTTATGGCGAGAACTGTATTTTGGTTCTTGATGTCTTAAAACTTGATTTTAAGCAATTTTTACAAGCAGGTCTCGCAAAATATTTACACAGATTCCAAGTCAAGTCAATGAAAATCTATAAGAGTTTAGAGAATTTGTTGCTGTATCAATATCCATGAGAATGTATGAAAGAGTATCGATATTTAGTGGTTTTCTGTGCGATCACTTGTGCCAGATGATGGGGAAAAGATGAAAGGTCGCGATATTACTTTTCTTATAAGCAATCTCGAATCTTTTCGGTTTCCTTAACCGCATCATCGTCCCATCTGATTTGAATTTTACAGTTGACAAAGCTCCAATATTGAATTCGATCGATCCTCTTGAAGCGGTCGTATACGTATACTGATGGCTCGGTATTGTGGAAAGGATAAAATATTGATATAAGACCTAATATTTTTCAGAACAGTGACAATTTCCTATTCCTTGGTAATTTTCAGCCCATTATTTTTGATTTTTAATCCGTACTTCATACCTGATTAAATTAAGTCACCCTATGGTTCTTCCCAAGATTATTGTCTTGATAAAGCGTTGAGAAGAATATTGAAAACCGAATACTATTCAATATCAAAGGCAAACACGTCGTTACCCCCTAAAATACCTGATAATTGTCAATCTTCAAGAATCGTTCGAGTAGGCCTGATTTGCTGAATCTAATTCCGCACATTCCCAATATAATTTTGAATCATTAAGCTGCGACATCCAAAGTTTAGTGAATAATTAATCTGCTCTCCGTTTCTACAGCCATCATTATGAGCAAACTTGTTTCGCGTGCAAAAACGGGATGAGGATGCAATATAGGGCGTAATAAGTATGCTACGAAACCGATAATTTGATGAATGCATTACAACCTAGGTAGTAAAATTAGAATTTCCGTTTCATCTCTTCTCGCGTTTCCAGTCCACATGCTTGTAATAGCATAATGTACGCGCACAGGCGGCGCCAGTCTGATTAAAATTGATGAATTCCACTGGATCATCGCTAGAACGGATTTTGCATTTCTGACAATGCACGAGAGCCCATAAATCAGTATCTGAACCACACAAATACTTACATCACAGTAACAATTAATCCAAGCCTCAAACACCGTATTCCAACAAATACGTGCTCCCGAATAATTCACGAAATCGACATATCGAATTCACCCGCGAAAACATATCTCACTCTCGCAGTAACTCATAAAATATACGCAAAAGAACAACTAGGGCGAGATGTGGATCCAGCAGTCGCTTTGGTAAGCGAGTACATCGCGTGTTGATTTATGCGCGGAGGAGCTCATAACCAGAGAAAGAAAGAGCCCGAGGTGACGCGAACTAATTT